>JAIFZK010000065.1:330000-335000 GCA_027481765.1 Tenualosa thibaudeaui
CTACTCCTCAACTGTTAGATCCACCCACAGACCTGACCTCACTGCTGCTGCTGCTGATAGTGTGTGTGTGTGTGTGTGTGCGTGTGTGTGTGTGTGTGTGTGTGTTTGTATGTATGTATGTGTGTGTGTGTGTGTGTGTGTGTGTGTGTGTATGTATGTGTGTATGTATGTATGTGTGTATGTGTGTGTGTGTGTGTGTATGTATGTGTGTGTGTGTCTGGATATAACTTTGATTTGATTCTGATTATAAATCTATCTATGCATTCTCTACAGCTGTAGACCTGGCCTCCTGTCAGACTCTACGGCAGGGGACAGACACACACACACACTACATCACTGACTCGCTCAACACTGTCTGAAGAGAGGCTAAAAATCTGAGGAAACATGTAGCCTCTCTCTCTCTCCATCTCTCTCTCTTCCTCTCTCTTTCTCTCTCTCTTCCCCCCTCCCTGTCTCCTTCTCTCTCTCCATCTCTCTATCTCTCTCTTCCTCCCTCCCTCCCTGTCTCCCTCTCTCTCTCTATCTCTCTCTTCCTCTCTCCCTCCCTCTCTCTCCTTCTTCTATTCAATTTCCCCTCTGTCTCTCTCATTTGTCCCCTTCCTTCCCTCCTCCACACACACACAGACCCTCCTCCACACACACACAGACCCTCCTCCACACACACACAGACCCTCCTCCATAAACTAAGGCTACAGACCTGTCCCATCCTCACTGCTGACTGCTGCTGATTTCATCACTGCAATGCTGCCTCACTGGTTACACCAGTAGACACGTAACCACACACACACACCCTCTCTCTTTTCTTCAAAACACATAGCATATACTGTAATTTACCCTCAGCAACACACAATACACACCATATGACCCAAGAAACACACCTCATGCTCTGAAAAAGCCCACACACACAGACACACACCCACACACACTCACACACATTACCAGCACAAAACAAACACACTCGCTTCAAAGTAATCTAATTGTGTTATTCTCCTTTTCAAATCCAAAGTCCATATGTTCACACATATTTCTTTTATCGCCTGTCTGTCCTCAGGAACCAGGTGTACAAATACTGGATTTTCACAGAATGGTCCTCCGCAGTCTATGGCCAACACCCAAGTCTACTTCTGTAAAGTGACTTTAGATTGAAAACCCCCTCAATTACACCGCATGGCTAGCCTAACTCACAGCGATTCTAACTCCCCTCCGTGTGCCGGCGAGTGAACTGGACCGAACCCGCCGCGAGCTGTTTCCTCTGGAATTCTGCGGCGGTGGGGGCGCATTCTCAAGTGCGAGATCGGGCCGTCCGGCCACCGTGCCATAGCAACCGTGAGCTGTTCCTCTGTTTACCAACAGCGTTAATCAGACACCCACCGGACACACCTGTTGTGGCGCATACCGCGAATGCCCAATCCACGCGAATTACTTACATCCGACGCTAATAAGACGGGGCACGGACCAGAGAATAACACACAAGTGCTGACAGAGCTGATCCACTAGAGCCGTTACAGCCCCCTGTCGCTCTCAACGCTAAAATACATCTTTACATTTACCGACAAAAAGCTCTTCCAAGATGCCTTTAAAAGAAGGCCGATGGCAGACGATATGAGACGTAGAAGTATATCTGCCCCTATGCGGTTAATCGGTGATTTTAATAGGCTCATCCAGAAAGTTTTTGTGGGAGACAGTGATTTGAAAGCTTAACCTAATTCTCTCGCATCTGGCACCGTCGCCTGCCAGCCAGTCTAAGCGCTTTCGCCTTCACTCCAGAAGCCAACGAGGGAGAAAATATCCGAAACTTTCAGGGAAGGGAAGTCAGCCAGAGGAAACAATACGGCCAGTCAGTCACAGAGACTGGCCGAGCAAGTTCAGACATCGATACTCAGCGCATCATCGACACACGCACACACACACACATAGCGGGAGAAAGAACAGACCTTTTTAAAGTAGCCGTTCTCCACGGCCCTGTTGGGCTTTGGGCAGCCGTTGGGTAAGATAGCGTCCGTCATGTGTGCGCGCTGGTTCTCCTTACGAACGGGAATGTATCGTGTGCGCCTGCCGATCAACAGGTGCGTTTCTTCTCGACCACAAACCGTAAGCACCCCGCGGCTCTTCTTCCCTCGCTGTATAACTAGCTTGTCTGTCCGGCTCCTCGAGTTCTCTGCGCCCTCCACATCTCGCTCCTCCCCGATAGCGTGACGACATCGGACAGGGTGGGTGTGGCGCAAAGAAAGAACCAGTCTCTCTCTCTCCTGTCTAAGACAGAAGTTTGTGGATATTACAACTGTTATTCAGGTGTGTGTGTGTGTGTGGGGGGGGGCATATGAATAATTTTTCTCAATGCTAATCCCCTTTCACTTGTGTATACCCTGCTCCTCAATCTGTTGAACAAGAACACTCACACATAACAAAACAACACAATCTCACACACAATAGCACAACACAATCTCACACACAACAATCTCACACACAACAGCACAACACAATCTCACACACAACAGCACAACACAATCTCACACACAACAGTAACAGAGAAGTGATGTCACACACATTCAAATTGAATTTATCAGAAGTGTGGTGTGTCTTGAGTATTTGTTTATGAATGATTCTGTGTTTATGTTTGTGGATGCATGTGGTTAGGTGTGTGTGGCTCTGTGTCATCATTTATGAGTGTAATGTGTGTGTGTGTGTGTGTGTGTGTGAGAGAGAGAGAGAGAGCGAGAGAGAGAGATTCCTTTTTAATCTGATATATGTGATGGGACTATATTTACTGGTGTCATTTAAAGGTGTGTCACTGCTGTGACCTGTGTCACTGGGTCACACACACCCACAGAGTGTGTGGTGGTCAGTGAAGTTGTACAGAGTCACAGCTGACGTCTCTAATCCCCTCCCCACACACATTCACACACACATACTCACACACACACCCACACACCCTTTGATAACTTCATGGGTGTGTAGGCTACAGGTGTACAGTGTGTGTGTGTGTGTGTGTGTGAGTGTGTGAATAAGACTTCCAAAGTTATCTCTAAAATACTTTGAACTCTTACACGCTGCTGTTACACATTTTTTACCCTCAGCTATACACACTAGCCAGAGAAGGAACACCCAACAGGAGAGAAACACCTCCCCTCCCCCAACACACACACACACACACACACACACATACACACACGCACGCGCGCACACACACACACACACACACACACACACACACACACACACACACACACACACACACACACACACACACACACACACACACACACACACACACACACACACACACACACACACACACACACACACACACACACACACACACACACACACACACACATACACACACACACACATACACACACATGCACACCTCTTTGTTCCATCCTTCCCTGGTCCAGCATGGCCGGACAAACAAACAAAGTGACCCATAAGAGAACAGCATCACTTGGCAACCAGTGGAAGCATCTGATAGGCAGTTGTGCATAGACTGTTCAGCAGCTGTCATAAAGTGGGCCCAGTCCTCAAGGTTGTTGTCATGACGCAGTGGACAGGAAGTGACCTCAGGTAATGCTGTTCTCCTTTCCCCTCATTTACCGCATTCTAGAACAGTGCTTTCTTCTCCTTCTGCACCCTCCTTTCTTTTTAATCCTCCTCTCTCTGTCCTCTGCTCCTTTCCTCTCCTCTTCTCCCAATTCCCTATGATCCCTCTCTCCTTTCCTCTCCTCTTCTCCCAATTCCCTATGATCCCTCTCTCCTTTCCTCTCCTCTTCTCCCAATTCCCTATGATCCCTCTCTCCTTTCCTCTCCTCTTCTCCCAATTCCCTATGATCCCTCTCTCCTTTCCTCTCCTCTTCTCCCAATTCCCTATGATCCCTCTCTCCTTTCCTCTCCTCCTGTGTTCCCTATGATGTGGACTTTGTCTTGAATATTATGTCCTATTTGTATTATGTACAGATGTGCCTATATGATGTGCCTATATGATGTGCCTATGCGATGTGCCTATGTGATGTGCCTATGTGATGTGCCTATGTGATGTGCCTATATGATGTGCCTATATGCATGTGCCTATATGCATGTGCCTATATGATGTGCCTATATGCATGTGCCTATGTGATGTGCCTATGTGATGTGCCTATGTGATGTGCCTATATGCATGTGCCTATATGCATGTGCCTATGTGATGTGCCTATATGCATGTGCCTATGTGATGTGCCTATGTGATGTGCCTATATGATGTGCCTATATGCATGTGCCTATGTGATGTGCCTATGCATGTGCCTATATGCATGTGCCTATATGCATGTGCCTATGTGATGTGCCTATGCATGTGCCTATATGCATGTGCCTATATGCATGTGCCTATGTGATGTGCCTATGTGATGTGCCTATATGCATGTGCCTATATGCATGTGCCTATGTGATGTGCCTATATGCATGTGCCTATATGCATGTGCCTATATGCATGTGCCTATGTGATGTGCCTATGTGATGTGCCTATATGCATGTGCCTATATGCATGTGCCTATGTGATGTGCCTATATGCATGTGCCTATATGCATGTGCCTATATGCATGTGCCTACATGCATGTGCCTATGTGATGTGCCTATGTGATGTGCCTATATGATGTGCCTATATGCATGTGCCTATGTGATGTGCCTATATGCATGTGCCTATGTGATGTGCCTATATGCATGTGCCTATGTGATGTGCCTATATGCATGTGCCTATGTGATGTGCCTATATGCATGTGCCTATGTGATGTCCTCCAGCCAGAACTTGTATTGAGGTTTTCAGATGACGTGTGGAGCGACTGTGACATCCATCATTTATCCCTTGGTAGGCAAAATGTGCAGCTGGTCAATAGAAGTCTATGTTATCAACTGATGTGTCTATAGAGGTCTATGTTATCAACTGATGTGTCTATAGAGGTCTATGTTATCAACTGATGTGTCTATAGAGGTCTATGTTATCAACTGATGTTTCTATAGAGGTCTATGTT
>JAIFZK010000065.1:340000-345000 GCA_027481765.1 Tenualosa thibaudeaui
GAGTAATGACAATAAAGTTGAATGTAATCTAATCTAATAAAAGCATCTGCTGAATGCATACATGTAAATTTAACTGCTATAATGAATTTCTTGAAACCTTCAAGTCTATTCAATTTACATTTACAAAATATTTTTCATGCAAACCAAGCAATCACCTCAAAAACATTCTAAACATGTTCAAAACTAAACACAATAAAAAAAAAAGAAATAAAACAGCTCAAAATGGGTCACACTTGTTCAGATGATGTGGGCAAAAATGCTATGCAGTCAAACAGGTGGATGACTGCAGTCTGTAATCTCATGTAATCTCAATGCCAGGGACAAGTTACCTACATAAGCAACAAGTAACAAGTCCTTCTTTGGGCCTGAGTTCTCTTAAATACAGTACCACACCCAACATGTTTACATTAGTCCCATTGGTCCCAATCATGTCACCTACATGACCCCTCAGCCCCTCCTGATTGACCTAGGTTATCTGGGTTATCTTACTGGTCACAAACATCCTGGTTCTCACACAACAGACCTCCAGGATACACATTCCTTAGCTAGTTACTCTTCATCATTGGTCTCACCATGTCAGAGAAGTCCCTGAAAAGACACAGGTTTCACAGCTCAGATAACTGTTCACAGCTCAGATAACTGTTCACAGCTCAGATAACTGCTTCAGTGTATAGGAAACTGACTGCCCTTTTACAAAGGCAGTACAGAAATACAAGGAATACAGAAATGATCCCATAATGATGTAACACAACCAACTGAAGGCAGTTCAGAGGTCAGACTGGTTGTTGCAGTAAAGGCTTCAGATCAACAATGCTATATAAAATCCATCTAAAGCACCTAAAGCCATCTTTTGTCTTTCACTAATGCATTTTAAATATGGAAATGCATGTAAAATATGGAAATGCATTTTACTGACATAGTTCTAGATTTAATTGCTTCTTTGTATGTGCCTCAGTGACGTGGATGTCAGATGCCCGTGGGCTGAAGTGGAGTAAAGTGGACATGAATCATTTTTGTGTTGGCTAGAGAAGACAGTAGTTTCAGAAACTGCAGTGCCTATATTTTGATTAAATTTATTCATTTATTAAAGTATATACCTTCATTTCTCACACTCTGCCTTTGTATTTAACACATTATTTATTGTATTTAAGGATTGGGTGACTACTCCACCCATTGGGTTGGGTTGTAGTGACACACATTTGAACATGGATGGTTGTGTTTCACGGATAGTGACACACATTTGAACATGGATGGAGAAGCACAAAAGTCAAGTAGGGTCCTATAGAACAGTAGAGAGTAGTGTACTGAGTCCTGTTATATAGAGCAGTAGAGAGTAGTGCACTGAGTCCTGTTATATAGAGCAGTAGAGAGTAGTGTACTGAGTCCTATAGAGCAGTAGAGAGTAGTGCACTGAGTCCTGTTATATAGAGCAGTAGAGAGTAGTGTACTGAGTCCTGTTATATAGAGCAGTAGAGAGTAGTGCACTGAGTCCTGTTATATAGAGCAGTAGAGAGTAGTGTACTGAGTCCTATAGAGCAGTAGAGAGTAGTGCACTGAGTCCTGTTATATAGAGCAGTAGAGAGTAGTGTACTGAGTCCTTTAGAGCAGTAGAGAGTAGTGCACTGAGTCCTGTTATATAGAGCAGTAGAGAGTAGTGTACTGTGTCCTGTTATATAGAGCAATAGACAGTAGTGTACTGTGTCCTGACCAGTAGAGTAGTGAGAGAGAGCAGTGAGCAAACACAGCACACGCTCAGACTCATGGCTGACCACTAGATGGTGCTCATGGTGAACACATGAATCCTGCTTTCCTCTGGCTTGCTGCTAGTGACTGGACACACACACACACACACACAGACACATCAGTTGGGGAAAGAAAAATGAACGGCCCGTTAGAAAGAGACACAGTCCATGTCCATCTCTTCCTCTCTGGCGAGGAGGAAACGCAGGAGTGCAGCACAACTGAGCGTGCTCCTCTCTCATCCAATTAAAACTGAGCGCGCTCCTCTCTCATCCAATTAAAAGTGCATGCCTGAGCGACTCAACACAAACACGAGCTGCACCGACATATCACACATTTCTGCTTGTTATGCTACAGTGTGTGTGTGTGAGGGTGTGTGTCTTTGACATTTCTGCTTGTTATGCTACAGTGTATGTGTGTGTGTGAGTGTGTGTGTGTGTCTCCGACATTTCTGCTTGTTATGCTACAGTGTGTGTGTGTCTACAATGCTCCATCCATAAAGCACTTCCTGTCCAAACTCAAGCAAAAGCTCCTCATTCGGGATGTTTCCAACCCGACAGGTGTCTCCTGATTCAGCCATGTAGAGGATGAGGTGTCTCCATGTAGAGGATGAGGTGTCTCCATGTAGAGGATGAGGTGTCTCCATGTGTAGGATGAGGTGTCTCCATGTGGATGATGAGGTGTCTCCATGTGGAGGATGAGGTGTGTCTCCATGTGGATGATGAGGTGTCTCCATGTAGAGGATGAGGTGTGTCTCCATGTAGAGGATGAGGTGTCTCCATGTAGAGGATGAGGTGTCTCCATGTGTAGGATGAGGTGTCTCCATGTGGAGGATGAGGTGTCTCCATGTGGATGATGAGGTGTCTCCATGTGGATGATGAGGTGTCTTCATGTAGAGGATGAGGTGTGTCTCCATGTAGAGGATTAGGTGTGTCTCCATGTGGAGGATGAGGTGTGTCTCCATGTAGAGGATGAGGTGTGTCTCCATGTAGAGGATGAGGTGTGTCTCCATGTGGATGATGAGGTGTCTTCATGTAGAGGATGAGGTGTGTCTCCATGTAGAGGATGAGGTGTGTCTCCATGTGGAGGATGAGGTGTGTCTCCATGTAGAAGATGAGGTGTGTCTCCATGTAGAGGATGAGGTGTGTCTCCATGTGGAGGATGAGGTGTCTCCATGTAGAGGATGAGGTGTGTCTCCATGTAGAGGATGAGGTGTGTCTCCATGTAGAGGATGAGGTGTGTCTCCATGTAGAGGATGAGGTGTGTCTCCATGTAGAGGATGAGGTGTCTCCATGTAGAGGATGAGGTGTGTCTCCATGTAGAGGATGAGGTGTCTCCATGTAGAGGATGAGGTGTCTCAATGTGGAGGATGAGGTGTGTCTCCATGCGGAGGATGAGGTGTCTCCATGTGGAGGATGAGGTGTGTCTCCATGTAGAGGATGAGGTGTCTCCATGTGGAGGATTAGGTGTGTCTCCATGCGGAGGATGAGGTGTGTCTCCATGTAGAGGATGAGGTGTGTCTCCATGTAGAGGATGAGGTGTGTCTCCATGTGGAGGATGAGGTGTGTCTCCATGTAGAGGATGAGGTGTGTCTCCATGTAGAGGATGAGGTGTCTCCATGTAGAGGATGAGGTGTCTCCATGTAGAGGATGAGGTGTGTCTCCATGTAGAGGATGAGGTGTGTCTCCATGTAGAGGATGAGGTGTGTCTCCATGTAGAGGATGAAGTGTCTCCATGTAGAGGATGAGGTGTGTCTCCTTGTGGAGGATGAGTTGTGTCTCCATGTAGTGGTTGAGGTGTCTCCATGTAGAGGATGAGGTGTGTCTCCATGTAGAGGATGAGGTGTGTCTCCATGTGGAGGATGAGGTGTCTCCATGTGGAGGATGAGGTGTGTCTCCATGTAGAGGATGAGGTGTCTCCATGTAGAGGATGAGGTGTGTCTCCATGTAGAGGATGAGGTGTGTCTCCATGTGGAGGATGAGGTGTCTCCATGTAGCGGATGAGGTGTCTCCATGCGGAGGATGAGGTGTCTCCATGTAGAGGATGAGGTGTGTCTCCATGTAGAGGATGAGGTGTGTCTCCATGTAGAGGATGAGGTGTCTCCATGTAGAGGATGAGGTGTGTCTCCATGTAGAGGATGAGGTGTGTCTCCATGTGGAGGATGAGGTGTGTCTCCATATAGAGGATGAGGTGTCTCCATGTAGAGGATGAGGTGTGTCTCCATGTAGAGGATTAGGTGTGTCTCCATGTGGAGGATGAGGTGTGTCTCCATGTAGAGGATGAGGTGTGTCTCCATGTAGAGGATGAGGTGTGTCTCCATGTGGAGGATGAGGTGTGTCTCCATGTAGAGGATGAGGTGTGTCTCCATGTAGAGGATGAGGTGTGTCTCCATCTAGAGTATGAGGTGTATCCATGTAGAGGATGAGGTGTGTCTCCATGTAGAGGATGAGGTGTGTCTCCATGTAGAGGATGAGGTGTGTCTCCATGTAGAGGATGAGGTGTGTCTCCATGTAGAGGATGAGGTGTGTCTCCATGTGGAGGATGAGGTGTGTCTCCATGTAGAGGATGAGGTGTGTCTCCATGTAGAGGATGAGGTGTCTCCATGTAGAGGATGAGGTGTCTCCATGTAGAGGATGAGGTGTGTCTCCATGTAGAGGATGAGGTGTGTCTCCATGTAGAGGATGAGGTGTGTCTCCATGTAGAGGATGAGGTGTGTCTCCATGTAGAGGATGAAGTGTCTCCATGTAGAGGATGAGGTGTGTCTCCATGTAGAGGATGAGGTGTCTCCATGTAGAGGATGAGGTGTGTCTCCATGTAGAGGATGAGGTGTGTCTCCATGTAGAGGATGAGGTGTGTCTCCATGTGGAGGATGAGGTGTGTCTCCATGTAGAGGATGAGGTGTGTCTCCATGTAGAGCAAGAGGTTTGTCTCCATGTAGAGGGGTGTCTCCATGAGGTGTGTCTCCATGTAGAGGATGAGGTGTGTCTCCATGCGGAGGCTGAGGTGTGTCTCCAAGTAGAGGATTTGGTGTGTCTCCATGTTGAGGATGAGGTGTGTCTCCATGTGGAGGATGAGGTGTGTCTCCATGTAGAGGATGAGGTGTGTCTCCATGTAGAGGATGAGGTGTCTCCATGTAGAGGATGAGGTGTGTCTCCATGTGTGTCTCCAGAGGATGAGGTGTGTCTCCATGTAGAGGATGAGGTGTGTCTCCATGTAGAGGATCAGGAGGATGTGTCTCCATGTAGAGGATGAGGTGTGTC
>JAIFZK010000065.1:360000-362500 GCA_027481765.1 Tenualosa thibaudeaui
CTCTCTGAGGCTATGTGTGGGTCTCTCTCTCTCTCTCTCTCTCTCTCTCTCTCTAAGTTGTGCTGTAATGGGCTCACCTTCAGTAGGAATGCTGCTCATTCTCTGACTGTAATTGGTTAATATGAGTGACTCCGCTGCCAAATGTTGACCATGTTCAACGTTTCACTTTCCCAGTGGAAGTATGCTGGTCAGTCGGTCATCTTAAATATTTAACTCTGAAGAGCTGCGGCCACCTTACATATTTGACTATAGAGGGCTAGAGTCATGTGAAACATTTAACTGAGGGCTGATGCTGGTCAAACTGCAACTCTGCTAAAGGTTCTCATGGCTTGTCATGGTCTTCAGTGCACTTATTCACAGTCTTCAGTTTGCTTGAAGCGTTACAGTCTTTAGTGTTCTTAAAGAGTCATAGTCTTCATTGTACTTAAAGAGTCATAGTCTTCATTGTGCTTAAAGAGTCATAGTCTTCATTGTGCTTAAAGAGTCATAGTCTTCATTGTGCTTAAAGAGTCATAGTCTTCATTGTGCTTAAAGAGTCACGGTCCTCAGTTCACTTAAAGAGTAACAGTCTTCATTGTGCTTATAGTCACGGTCCTCAGTTCACTTAAAGAGTCACAGTCTTCAGTTTGCTTATAGTCTTCAGTTCACTTAAAGACTCATGCTCTTCATCAATAAAATGTTGATCACAAAAAAGAGTCCGGGTCTTGAAATATCATGTATATGAGGTGCGGCCAAACTCCATATAGTGCTACAAATGACTTTAGAAGTGGGACAGCCCACCGCAACACAGCAAGGGCCAAGACAAGGTAGAGGGAAGGGACAGGGCTGGAAGAGGCCCTTTAAAAATCTCATTGGCATAGACATGACATCTCATTGGCATAGACATGACATGTACACACACACATTCGCACACACACACACACACACACACACACACAGACACACACACACACACACAAATCAGTGAGGTCCAGATACCTCCTCACATTCTTCTCCTCCATTGCCCTCTGTGTGTGTGTGTGTGTGTGTGTGTGTGTGTGTGTGTGTGTTAGGTTCCTGCTGCTGTGGAGTGCAGTGCTGATCATGTACCCTACTACCCTGGCAGTGATTGCTCTCACTTTCTCCAACTATGTGCTGCAGCCAGCCTTCCCCAACTGCCTACCGCCATACATCGCAACACGCCTGCTCTCTACCACCTGCATACGTGAGTACACACACACACACACACACACACACACACTTCCCCAACTGCCTACCACCATACATACCACATCGCGACACGCCTGCTCTCTACCACCTGCATACGTGAGTACACACACACACACACACACACACACAAGTGGTCTGCAGTCTGAGTTAGTGGTCTGCAGTCTGAGTTTGTGGTCTGCAGTCTAAGTTAGTGGTCTGCAGACTGAGGTAGTTTGGCATTGGTCTCTATTGGTAATTTTTCATTTATTTTGAAGTTTTCCCTTAGACTAGAGTGTCTCTTTGGTTCATGAACTACCCATAAACTAAAGCGTCTCATGAACCACCCCTAGACTAGAACATGTCATGAACTAACCCTAGACTAGAGTGTCTCTTTGGTTCATGAACTACCCCTAGACTTGAGCGTCTCTTTGGTTCATGAACTAACCCTAGACTAGAGTGTCTCTTTGGTTCATGAACTAACCCTAGACTAGAGTGTCTCTTTGGTTCATGAACTACCCCTAGACTAGAGTGTCTCTTTGGTTCATAAACTACCCCTAGACTAGAGTGTGTCTTTGGTTCATGAACTACCCCTAGACTAGAGTGTCTCTTTGGTTCATGAACTACCCCTAGACTAGAGTGTCTCTTTGGTTCATAAACTACCCCTAGACTAGAGTGTCTCTTTGGTTCATGAACTACCCCTAGACTAGAGTGTCTCTTTGGTTCATAAACTACCCCTAGACTAGAGTGTCTCTTTGGTTCATGAACTACCCCTAGACTAGAGTGTCTCTTTGGTTCATGAACTACCCTTAGACTAGAGTGTGTCTTTGGTTCATGAACTCTTAGAGCGTCTCTTTTGGTCATGCACTACCCCTTGGTTCATGAACTACTAGACCATCTCTTTTTGGTCCATGAACTACCCCTAGATTAAAGTGTCTCTTTAGTTCATGAACTACCCCAAGACCAAAGTGTGTCTTGTGCAACTTCAGTCCCTAACACCAGTTTTTAGTTTTAGTCTTGGTTTACGTTTTTTTGTTACAATTTTGTCAACTACAACCACAATGCTATCACAATGCATGTGTATGTGTGTGTATTTGTGTGTTTGTGCATCTGGACTGGACTCTGAGCTGTGTGTTTTTGGAGAGATACCAGAAATCTGAGTGTGTGTGTGACCACAGAGGAGTGCGTTTGTGAAGTGTGTGTGTGACCGCAGAGGAGTGTGTTAGTGAAGAGTGTGTGTGACCACAGAGGAGTTTGTGTTTCCATTTGTTTGTACTGGCAGGTCTGACCCTACGTCAGTGTGCTTTAGAGGGGT
>JAIFZK010000065.1:367500-370000 GCA_027481765.1 Tenualosa thibaudeaui
TGTGTGTGTGTGTGTGTATGTGTGTGGGAGAGGGTTTCACTGGTTTTGTGTCGGCTGCAGGAAGTTTACTGACAGCCTGCTCTTTGTGGTGTGGGTCGCCACTGTGGCCGTGATGGATGGGGTTCAGGTACTCCCTCAAACACACACACACACAGTAAGCCAGCAAGCATGCCAAGTAGAGTGGCTTAGCTGGCCTAGAGACAGACCTCCGGGCAGTGGGCACCAGATCACACACATACACACACAGACACACACACACACATGCACATACAATACAATGAACCTTACACTCACATAAACACACACACACACAACACACACAGGAAGTCGGGCTGAGACAATCCTGAATGTGTGTGTCTGTGTGTGTGTGTGTGTGTGTGTGTGAGAGAGAGAGAGAGAGAGAGAGTATGTGAGGTGCACTTGGCTCAGGTAGGAACCAGTGTGGTCCAGTTGTAGGCAGTGAATAGCAGATAGAACCTCACTAGATACAGGAGATGATAAGAAGAGATGGGAGGAGAGGAGGAGAGGAGAGGAGAGGAGTAGAGGAGGGGAGGAGAGGAGAGGAGAGGAGGGGAGTGGAGAGGAGAGAGGGGAAGAGAAGAGAGGAGAGGAAAGGAGAGGAGAGGAGGGGAGGAGAAGAGAGGAGGGGAGTGGAGAGGAGAGAGGGGAAGAGAAGAGAGGAGAGGAAAGGAGAGGAGAGGAGGGGAGTGGAGAGGAGAAGAGAGGAGGAGAGGAGAGGAGGGGAGAGGAGAGGAGGGGAGTGGAGAGGAGAGAGGAGGAGAGGAAAGGAGAGGAGGGGAGTGGAGAGGAGAGAGGGGAAGAGAAGAGAGGAGAGGAAAGGAGAGGAGAGGAGGGGAGTGGAGAGGAGAAGAGAGGAGGAGAGGAGAGGAGAGGAGGGGAGTGGAGAGGAGAGAGGAGAAGAGAGGAGGAGAGGAAAGGAGAGGAGAGGAGAGGAGGGGAGTGGAGAGGAGAGAGGGGAAGAGAAGAGAGGAGAGGAGAGACGCTGGGCTGCGCTGTGGGTTGATCATGGTCAGTCCCTCTGATGAGAGCAGAACAAGCGGAGTGTGTGTCAATAACAGCTGAGTCAGGGAAACACACACTCTCACTCTCTGCTCTCTCTCTCACACACACACACTCTCACTCTCTGCTCTCTCTCACACACACACACACTCTCACTCTCTGCTCTCTCTCACACACACACACACTCTCACTCTCTGCTCTCTCTCACACACACACACTCTCACTCTCTGCTCTCTCTCACACACACACACACACTCACTCTCTGCTCTCTCTCACACACACACACACTCTCTAACTCATATCTCATATTGGTAAACTCAAGAAGGCTTTGTCTAGTTCCTCTCCTGGGAGGATGACCAGTCTTTCATTTGTATTCAGTTTGGGTCGTTAAGGACCAAATGCTTGTCTGATCTTCTGTCATACTGATCCCAGTGGGGGAGAACAGCTCCACTGCCTCCCGGGACCACATGGTGCACATATCATCTTACCGGCTGTTCTGCTCCTGCCTGTCCCCACTGCAAGCTTGTGATGCCTGAGCCTGGACTTGACTCGCCTCTGGTCCTCAATACGACTCTTTATTCAGGCTCCCATAGAAGTCCATCCTGCTTTGACTGCTTGTTTGAGTTCTCCAGTGGTCCAAGTGCAGCTTCCTTGCCCTGGTGTGAATAGTGTTTGTTACTACCAGGACCACAAGGGACTCCTTTCTTCTGTGGAGTTCCAGTAGATTTGAAGAGCATCTAGAATGTTAGTGCTCATTGTTGAATATGGGTGTGTGTGTGTGTGTGTGTAATTCCACAGGTCTGTCTGGAGTGTACAACGGCAGGCTTGAGTAGCCAAGATCAAGGGCTCTACGCAGACTATGTGCACATGTGTTTTCCTCTGTGTGTGTGTGTGTGTGTGTGTGTGTGTGTGTGTGTGTGTGTGTGTGTGTGTGTGTTTGTGTGTGACTGAATGCTCCCATATGACTTTGATTTCCCTTTGGGTCAGTTTTCCAGCCACATCACACCTTCCTGATTAGCTGTGCCACAGTGTAACATGTCCCTCAAGAAACATGTGATTCCTCTTATGCAGTTCCACTGGAGTAGACCTGTCGGGGGATTAGGAGAAGCTAACACCACGCAGTACACAGTCTTTGTCTGCTTTGTGTGTGTGTGTGTGTGTGTGTGTGTGTGTGTATGTTGATATGTTTTTATGTGTTTTGTGTGAATGTTTAGTGTGTGTGTGTGTGTTTATACATGTGTGTGTGTGTCATGGAGCACAAGCTGACCCTGCATATATTTTTAGAGCAGTGTGTGCCAACAACGATCGTAACATTTGCATGCTAGCTGTGACTCTGCAATAAATCATTGTGTGTGTGTGCGTGTGTGTGTGTGTGTGTGTGCAAGTGTGCGTGTATGTGTGTGTGTGTGTGTGTATGTAAGGGAGAGATACTCCTTTCACTCAGACCCATTACTTTTGGTGCATTTGATTATTATGGAGT
>JAIFZK010000065.1:377500-380000 GCA_027481765.1 Tenualosa thibaudeaui
GAGTAACCCATAGTGTGTGTGTCAGACTGCTAAGGAGTCTCGTCTCCCTGTCCTCTCCTATTCACTAGCTTCTCTGACCCAATAACCCAGGAGTGCAGGAGCAGACAGGTTGTCCGTGTCCAGTCTCTCTCAGCACCCAGAGGTGGCCAGCCAGCCCAGCCCCATACTGTTGGTACTGACATATTGAAATGCTAATACTAATGCTAACCTTGACTAGCACACCTAGCACAGGCACTCTGCCTGACCTGTCACCAGCCCACTGCACAGAAGCATTCTGGGTAATCCGGCTGGGTCTCCTTTTAATGACCCAAATGGTGCTTAGCTGGTTCCCCCCACCACACACACACACACACACCACCCTGGTACTTATCCCTGCCAGTCTTCCCTCCTGTGCCTCTGTGTGTGTGTGTGTGTGTGTGTGTGTGTGAGAGAGAGAGAGAGCCGTAAGGGGACTCTCCCCTGCAGTCGACTCAGCCTTTGTAAATACTGTGTACAGAAAAGCATCCAGGCTTCCCCACGTGCTGCCATTCCTGACGTCCGTGTCAAACCGTGTGAATTCTACTGAGGAATGCCCATGGACTCATGCTTTTGCTTTGGAAAAGTGTTATAGCATATTAATAGATGCACATGGAGTCATGGATTTGATTTTGAAAAGTGTTATTAGCATATTAATAGCTTATTAAAGTGAAGTCCAAAGGAAACAACCACGGTTTGTTTGTGTTTCTTTTTTTTACTCAAGAAGAACTCAGACAGTCTATCTGCTCTTTCCCACACAGACTGGAAGAATGTGTGTAAAAACATAAACATCACATTCCATCTCATGGCCAGCAGGGTAAACTGTGTGGTCTCTCCCATAATGCACTACAAAAGCTCAGGTCACATGAGATCCCATTTGATAGAGTGAGAAGAGGCTTGGGAAGCACTCTAGCTCAGAGGAGTGACTGGGTTATAGGATCTAGTACACACACATGCACACACACACACAGTCTAGTGGAGAACAAGAGGCTGGACAGATGTCTCAGAGACTGCCCTGAACCATGTACATCCCTTGCATCATAATATATTGTATAACAACTGATAATCTGTGACATGGAATTATCTGGGGAGCTACACTGTGTGGCTCCTGTAGTCTGGAGATCTAATGGGGATCTACCCTGTGTGGCTCCTGTAGTCTGGGGATCTAACCTGTGTAGTTCCTGTAGTCTGTGGATCTACTGGGAATCTACCCCATGTGGCTCCTGTAGTCTGGGGATCTACTGGGAATCTACCCCACGTGGCTCCTGTAGTCTGGGGATCTACCCCACGTAGTCTGGAGATCTAGCCCACGTGGCTCCTGCAGTCTGGGGATCTACTCCACGTGGCTCCTGTAGTCTGGGGATCTACTGGGGATCTACCCCACGTGGCTCCTGGATTCAAGCTGCACTCAAGACAAGCCCATATAGTGTGGTGGCATATACGCATAAACCTCACTGTCACACCACTGACACACACACACACACACCAGTATGACGCATGGGCCCATTTTGAAAGCTGAGATTGAAATGCACTTGCAGCGCACCCAACAGTGGCACCTGGTGGAGGGAACAAGAATGACATGTCCACGTGGCCCTGCACCTTCAGGCATGAGGTGCCAGCCAAGCTCAGGATCATCTTGACACTCATCATGTTTAGTCATGTTGTGTCATGTTTAATCATGTTGTGTCATGTTTAGTCATGTTGTGTCATGTTTAGTCATGTTGTGTCATGTTTAGTCATGTTGTGTCATGTTTAATCATGTTGTGTCATGTTTAGTCATGTTGTGTCATGTTTAATCATGTTGTGTCATGTTTAGTCATGTTGTGTCATGTTTAGTCATGTTGTGTCATGTTTAATCATGTTGTGTCATGTTTAGTCATGTTGTGTAATGTTTAATCATGCTGTGTCATGTTTAGTCATGTTTAATCATGTTGTGTCATGTTTAGTCATGTTGTGTCATGTTTAATCGTGCTGTGTCATGTTTAGTCATGTTGTCATGTTTAATCATGCTGTGTCATGTTTAGTCATGCTGTGTCATGTTTAGTCATGTTGTGTCATGTTTAATCATGCTGTGTCATGTTTAGTCATGTTTAATCATGCTGTGTCATGTTTAGTCATGCTGTGTCATGTTTAGTCATGTTGTGTCATGTTTAGTCATGTTGTGTCATGTTTAATCATGTTGTGCCATGTTTAGTCATGTTTAATCATGTTGTGTCATGTTTAATCATGTTTAGTCATGTTGTGTCATGTTGTGTAATGTTTAATCATGTTGTGTCATGTTTAGTCATGTTGTGTCATGTTTAGTCATGTTGTGTCATGTTTAGTCATGTTGTGTAATGTTTAATCATGTTGTGTCATGTTGTGTCATGTTTAGTCATGTTGTGTAATGTTTAATCATGTTGTGTCATGTTTAATCATGTTGTGTCATGTTTAGTCATGTTGTGTCATGTTTAGTCATGTTGTGTAATGTTTAATCATGTTGTGT
>JAIFZK010000065.1:385000-387500 GCA_027481765.1 Tenualosa thibaudeaui
AGCCGTCACAGCGCTGGTGCTCAGCGAAACAGCCCTGCTCACCGCCGCATGGGGTGTCGCCCGGGAAACAGTAGCCCTGACAAACACAACACACACACACACTTTTACACACAACACACACACCTTTACACCAGTCTCACGCAAGCACACAACACACACTCTTTTACACGGGTCACACACAAGCACACAACACACACATTTTAACACTGGTCGCACACAAGCAAGCAAAAGTGTGTGTGTTGTGTGTGTGTGTGTGTGTATTCACATGCACACGTGTGTCTGTGTGTGTGTACCTTGGGGTGTGTGTGTCTGTGTGTGTGTACCTTGGTGTGTGTGTCTGTTTGTGTGTGTGTGTGTGTGTGTGTACCTTGGTGTGTGTCTGTGTGTGTGTGTGTGTGTGTGTGTGTGTCTGTGTGTGTGTACCTTGGGGTGTGTGTGTGTGTGTGTGTGTACCTTGGTGTGTGTGTCTGTTTGTGTGTGTGTGTGTGTGTGTGTACCTTGGTGTGTGTGTGTGTGTGTGTGTGTGTGTGTGTGTCTGTGTGTGTGTACCTTGGGGTGTGTGTGTGTGTGTACCTTGGTGTGTGTGTCTGTTTGTGTGTGTGTGTGTGTGTGTGTACCTTGGTGTGTGTGTGTGTGTGTGTGTGTGTGTGTGTGTCTGTGTGTGTGTACCTTGGGGTGTGTGTGTGTGTGTGTGTGTACCTTGGTGTGTGTGTCTGTTTGTGTGTGTGTGTGTGTGTGTGTACCTTGGTGTGTGTGTGTGTGTGTGTGTGTGTCTGTGTGTGTGTACCTTGGGGTGTGTGTGTGTGTGTGTGTACCTTGGTGTGTGTGTCTGTTTGTGTGTGTGTGTGTGTGTGTACCTTGGTGTGTGTGTGTGTGTGTGTGTGTGTGTGTCTGTGTGTGTGTACCTTGGTGTGTGTGTGTGTGTGTGTGTGTGTGTGTGTGTGTGTGTGTGTGTGTGTGTGTGTGTGTGTGTACCTTGGCCCGGTACGAGGCGCTGAACCCCCGTCCAGTGCTCCCTGGTGCTGTGTGGTATAGTAGGGTCATCTGCCCCCTGCTGGACTCCAGCTGAGGTGCGTGGGCGTTGTAGTGGTGCGAGAGCTCCAGCAGGAGGCGCTGCGGCTGCGCCCCCAGGCCGTCAAAGACCCGCAGGGCGTCTCCCGGCGCCAGGCGCAGCTCCAGACGCAGCAGCAGCGGCCGCGGGTCCGACGTGTCCAGCTGCCAACTGCACCGGCGCTCGGACCAGGTGCTGGACACGGACGGAGGACGCAGGAAGTCCGGTGACGCAAAGGCCCCGTAGAAGCTACGGAGTCGCTGGACGCAGGGAGCCACGGGGTCGGAGTCCGTGTCAGTGTCAGGCCCGGGGTCAAAGGTCAAGGCACATGCCAGCTCGTCGGTTCCGTCTGGGCAGTCACGGGACCCGTCGCAGCGGCGCTCAGGGGGCAAGCAGCGTGTGGTGGGGCCGAGACGACACGCCAGCGACCCCCGGGGGCAGAGGTCAAAGGTGGGGTCGGTGGGAGGGGCTGTACAGCTGTGTTCGTCCGTCTGGTCCCCGCACTCGTCCTGAGCGTTGCAGCACCACGAACGAGGAATACACTTCCCGTTCCCACACAGGAACTCATCCACCTGGCAACTACTCTGGCCCAGGCGCCCTACACACACACACACACACACACACACACACACACACACAGTATTATCCTCATGGAATATGCAGGGCCATATGAAGTGGTAAGTTACATCATCTATGCGTGTAAGAGTCCCTGGACCTGTCCAGATGTGTGTGTGTGTGTGTGTGTGTGTGTGTGTGTGTGTGTAAATTCCTCACCACGGATGTAGGAGAGGCGGAATCCCTGCGCCTGTCCCGATGAGTTGGCGTGTGTGTGGAAGAGGAGTGTGACTGGTGTGCTGGGGGAGATAACGGGGGAGGGTAGCAGGGCCCCGCACAGGCGGAACCCCCTTCCTCTACCCAGCATGCTCAGCTGCAGCCAGTCCAGCACACACCCCGCTGACTCCTCCACATCAAAGCTGCGGAAACTACAGCACACACACACACACACAGGGATGAGAGATCACACACACACACACACATACCACTGACTCAACCTCCACCTCAAAGCCATGGAAACTACAACACACACACAGGCATGACAGATGACAAACACGCACACGCACACACACACGCGCACACGCACACAGCCTGGTTGTCACTCATGCAGATCTGCAATGCAGCTCAGTCTGGCCAATTTCATGTCATCTCCAGCTTCCATGAGGCAGGATTAACAGACATAGATCAAAATGCCTTTGCAGGCATTGGATAAGCCTACAACCAATCAGAACAATGATTGCAGAGGAAAGAGAGTGGGATGCATCACAATTTGAAACAAAACGTGTGTTAAGCCCGCCTCCATAGTGTTGGGGTAAAAGCCAGTTTTTGATTGGTTCCCTATCTCAGGCAAAGGGGAGGAAGTTGGATGATAGACCATGGTAAGATGGATGGCAG
>JAIFZK010000065.1:390000-397500 GCA_027481765.1 Tenualosa thibaudeaui
CCCTAGTCCACATTAGCTAATGCATTTCAAGACTTCTATAGTCTGATTTAGCCTACAGCCTCCTTGCGTGGCAGACTGTAATACTGCCTGACATGGGGTTGCCTGAAGTGGAAACGATGAGATTGGTTAAGATCATTTGTCACAACAATCCATTAGGTGTACAGGATGGGAACCGCAGACTCTCTGATGCTTGTTTATGATGCTTGTATCGCTTAACTGTCAGCGCCGAGCTCTCCGGATCAATGATTCACACATTTACTGAAATATGAGCCCGTCTACTCACCCGCACAGACTACAGCGCAGCCGACGAGGATAAACCACAGCGGCAGCAGCAACAGCGGCCCCGGGGCCGCCATCCTCCTCCTCCTCGTCATCTCACCACAACCTGCCATTCTTTTGTCATCTCCGCTCGGGCGTCGGAGTCACCGATGAGCGTCGCTTAGCTGGCGAATCCCTGGGATTTGCGGTCCACATGAAGTCCGTGGTTCTGTTGTTACAAGGATGCGTTCACTAAAAACAGGCCTGTGAGCATCTTAGGTGGGGGACTAATGTTCACACATAGAGAGAGCGAGCGCTGAGACGGGCTAGCAGAAAAAAAAAAATAAGTAGCGAATAGCAGCAAACAATAACTCCAATTGCACTGCGAGAGAACGGTCGAAGCTGTTGTCTTCATAACTGCACAGGGTACCAAATATTTGCCTATTTCAGTTGCCGTTCCGCGGACTGCCCACAGCTTGTCGGTGAGATTCTCAGCTGAACTCCACTCAGATCGCCATCCTCAGCTCAGCAGCTGAGTGTTAGTCTGATGGGGCTGCTCCTCCGGACGCGATCTCATCCGCCGCGCACTCACGCCAGCTCTGCGGCATCTTCTACTCAATCCTTCCCATGACAGCATCACTTCAAATCATTGCCAACTGCAGAGAAGTGAAACCCCTGACAGTTAAATGTTCCAAAGACTATGAGGATATGAGGATTGTACTCTAACCAACTGATATAGGACACTACCAAATCAAACCAGAATATAAGCTTCCGAGGTGCATGAGTGGGTAAATGTCTCACGGCAGAGACGGATCCGAGAATAAGTGTAAATGAAATGCGCATAAAGCCGACGGTGCCTTTCTCATCTCCTGCCCAGAAACAGCCTTGAAGTGCAAGTCAGTGATGGCGTCCAATACCGCCCCCTCGTGGACGGAGGACACTACACCAGTCAATGCATTGGTGGAGGTAATCCACGTGAAGAAAAAACTACGTTGACAGAACAGGTCGTCTTTTCACACGTGTGATATATTTTTAAATTCAATAAATTAACTATAGTATGCAGTCTAATTGGTATGGGTGTACTACACATTTTCCCAAACTGCTACACGGGGCACATAGAGGTAGATACGAGACTTCTTCACAAACACACTGACGGCAGTGCATGTTTTATTTTATTTCATTTGGAATCCACAATGTAGTTACTCTTTCGACCTTAGAAGAACAAAAGGCACCGCTGGGATTCGAACCCAGGATCTCCTGTTTACTAGACAGGCGCTTTAACCAACTAAGCCACGGCGCCCCTGGTTCATCGCAGCAAAAATCACACTCAATAACTACACATGATAAAACATAATCCGAGATTACAAGACATCTTGTTGTTGCCTGCTTCTGCGTATTCCTGTACTTTCAAGTAACACAAATACAAGCCAGTCTCTTCAAAAACACGGTGGTGGTACTGGTATATATTTCGTTGGTGCTTTGAGTCGACAGAAGACGCATTTGCTTGCGGAGTCCGACTCCAGCCGGAAGACGGAAAAAGACCTCGCACACTCCTCGCACTGCGAAGACAAAAACAAAGTTTCATGTGTTAGATTTTATATCAGTGTGTTTTAAAACGGATTAGGTGTCTGTGTACTGCATGTTGCCTTTTAGCACAGTGACGCGAAAAAAAATCCTCTCGCTCGCTCTCAGTTCGAGAATAAGACAAATCTTGGTCTGCTAGGCGTGGTTGTAACTTCACATACTGGCAGAGGATGTCTGTCGTCTGTGGGGTTTGGTTGTCGTTTCTGAAACGGCATACTGCTGTGCTACATACCGCATGTGCCCCAGTACACAGTGCAACACTAGCTCTACTACAATAACATGGACAGTGCCTGAGCTCCATCCACTACTCCTACACTATTTTTAATATATTGCATACCACACACTGTTTTCTGTTGAGATCAGTAGACCAGTAGTATGCAGTAGGCATTTTCGGAAATGGCAAGTGTTGCACTGTAACAGACTGCCTCCCGCACGCACCTTCATGATCTGGTATCCCCTGTTGGCCTGTGTCCTTCTTGTCTCTATGACTACGGGGATCTCTTCAGCGCGCTCAATGTTCCACAGACGCACTGTGGTGTCCTGGGTCAACCGACAAATACATCAAACCATTATCTGTGGATACTCATACTGATGAACATTATCTGTGGATACTCATACTGATGAACATTATCTGTGGATACTCATACTGATGAACATTATCTGTGGATACTCATACTGATGAACATTATCTGTGGATACTCATACTGATGAACTGTCAGTATACTGTATCTGTCTTTAAAAGGTGTAGGTTAACTGACCAATGAAAATGAGGTGACTTCTTCATCAGAATCTCTTTCACATTCATTTCCCATATAGGTAATATGGTGTATAGTAACACTAACAATCACTGTGTGTGTGTGTGTGTGTGTGTGTGTGTGTGTGTGTGTGCATGTGTGTGTGGTATCTAACCTTAGAGCAGGACACAACCCATTTTTTATCTGCACTAATGGCTACATCCATGACCCAGTCCATATGACCCTGCAACAACACACACACACACACACACACACAGGACAAACTGGTTGGTACAACACACACACACACACACACACACACACACACACACACACAGGACAAACTGGTTGGTACAACACACACACACACACACACACACACACACACAGGACAAACTGGTTGGTACAACATACACACACACACACACACACACACACACACACACACACACACACACACAGGACAAACTGGTTGGTACAACATACACACACACACACACAGGACAAACTGGTTGGTACAGTGGGCTGAGATTGATGGTGTGAGAGACCATAGGGTGTGCAGTGTGGTAAACCAGAGGCAGAGTTCTGGGGCGACTCTGGGCCACATGAGGCCCAGATGAGGCTCATTTCCTCTGTTACCTTCAGTAGGAGGAGTTTACAGGCCGCCTTCATGTCCCACACAGCCACTGTCCGATCGTAGGCCCCCGACACCAGCAAAGAGGCTGAGGAGGACACGCGTACACACACACACACACACACACACACACACACACACACACACACACACACACACAGTCAGTTCCCACGATACACTACAGCACAATGTACACACACACCACATGCAGCCTGACAATGTCTTTTTACAACAGTGGGCGTTCTCTGCCCTGAGTAGGCATGTCTCCGAGTGGAAACAGTGTGACTGATGTGAGCTAGCAAGCTAGTTAAGCTAGTTGGCTAACCAGTTAGAATGGCCATTCCTCCAAATGATGTCCATGATAAAATATGTCACGTATCGGCAGCAACGACCCGCCATTTCAAAGTCCTCAAAAGTAATTTTTTTCACAAAGTTAACCGATCAAACAACGCAACAGTCCTGAAGATTTCCAACCACCACAGGTGACGACACACAACAACAGACCACCTCTCTCCCCCGGGAGCAAGGAGCTCAGATGCGGTGTGTCCTCACCGTCATGGGAGAACATGCAGGAGCTGACACAGCCGTCATGGCCCAGGCTGAGGTCTTCGCCTCCGTGCGTCCGGAATGTTCCGGTCGAGATGTCCCACAGCTGCAGCGTCTTATCCCAGGATGCTGTGCACAGGTAACGTCCGTCTCGCGTGAAACAGCAGTTTGAGATCACGTTGGTGTGGGAGCTGTAGAGAGAGAGTTCAAAGTTTAAAGGTTAGTAGAGCTGACCTAATTGGTCTCACCTGGTTGACAAGGGCTGTGTATGAGGTGAGACCCCCTTCACCTGGTGATGGAGAGTTTGGAGTGTGAGTGTGTGCGTGTGAGTGTGTGTGTGTGAGTTTGGAGTGTGAGTGTGAGTGAGTGTGTGCGTGTGTGTGTGTGTGAGTTTGGAGTGTGTGCGTGTGAGTTTGGAGTGTGCGTGTGTGTGTGTGTGTGTGTGAGAGTTTGGAGTTTGAGTGTGAGTGTAATATCATTTATTCCACACACACTCACACACACACACACACACACTCTCTCTCTCTCTCTTAACATACTATTTATTTAGTATTTCTTTTTAGAGGAGCAAAACCAGAAGAATATTACTCTCTTATACTAGTACAATGAGATGTAATAAAGACAATCTTGAATCTTGGTGATGGAGAGATTGGAGTGTGAGTGTGTGTGTGTGTGTGTGTGTGCGTGTGCGTGTGAGTGTGCGTGTGAGTGAGTGTGAGTGTGTGTGTGTGTGTGTGTGTGTGTGCGTGTGTGTGTGAGTGAGTGTGTGTGTGTGTGTGTGTGTGTGTGTGTGTGTGAGTGTGAGTGTGTATGTGTGTGTGAGCACTCCCCATCACATGGAGATAGATACGTTTATTATCCCATAGAAAATGAAAGCATCCTGTAGCATCTATTACAATACACACACACATCAGAAACTCTAGTGTGTTGTAGCTGTGATGAGTGTGAGAGGAGTGTAGGAGTGAGCAGGCGGATGTAGTTGTGTCCATAGTGTAAGACATGTTTCAGTGAGGACACTGACAGTCCAGCCATAGTGTAAGACATGTTTCAGTGAGGACACTGACAGTCCAGCCATAGTGTAAGACATGTTTCAGTGAGGACACTGACAGTGCAGTTTCTATATCAGTACAGTGCATGCATAAGCTGAGAAATAATGATGTGATGTTGAGTGTGGTGTGTTGTGAGCGTGTGTGTGTGTGTGTGTGTGTGTGTGTCCACCTGGTGATGTTGAGTGTGGTGTGTGTGTGTGTGTGTGTGTGTGTGTCCACCTGGTGATGTTGAGTGTGGTGTGTTGTGTGTGTGTGTGTGTGTGTGTGTCCACCTGGTGATGTTGAGTGTGGTGTGTTGTGTGTGTGTGTCCACCTGGTGATGTTGAGTGTGGTGTGTTGTGTGTGTGTGTCCACCTGGTGATGTTGAGTGTGGTGTGTTGTGAGCGCTGGTCCCAGAGTTTGATGGTCTTGTCTGAGGACACAGTGGCCACATGCTGGTCCTGGGGGTCAAAGCAGCAGCGCCTAATCGTGGACCTGTGGTGACCTACCAACCAATCAGAGACAAGCTCACAGACCACTCTAGCATACGCCAACCAATCAGAGACAACCTTACAGCCAACCCCAATGCCTGTGAAGCAACATTCTGCTCTATTTGAGGTGTCAAGTGCAAGTGCTATGTGTTCAGGTTTGGCCACATCTGTAATGCAGGTGGTGTCTGCTAAGGTAAGGCACAGGTGTGTTGCAGGTGGTGTCTGCTAAGGTAAGGCACAGGTGTGTTGCAGGTGGTGTCTGCTAAGGTAAGGCACAGGTGTGTTGCAGGTGGTGTCTGCTAAGGTAAGGCACAGGTGTGTTGCAGGTGGTGTGTGCTGACGTAGTGTCTGACCGTTAATTGAGGTGATGTTTTTTCCTGTGTTGGCACAGGTGAGGTAGAGTCCGTTCACCGTATCAGAGGCTGAGGCCACGACAGCACCATCACCTGATGCACTGCAGGACGTCAGCATGGAGTCATGAGCAGCAGACCACTGCGCGCACACACACACACACACACACACACACACACACACACACACACACACACACATACACACACACATGTGTCATGAGCAGCAGACCACTGCACACACACACACACACACACACACACACACACAACATGTGTCACGAGCAGCAGACCACTGCACAAACACACAATATGCAGTAAACACACACAGGCCACTGCACACACACACACACACACACACACAACATGCAGTAAACACACACAGACCACTGCACACACACACACACACACACACACACACACAACATGCAGTAAACACACACAGACCACTGCACACACACACACACACACACACACACACACAACATGCAGTAAACACACACAGACCACTGCACACACACACACACACACACACACACACAACATGCAGTAAACACACACAGACCACTGCACACACACACACACACACACACACAACATGCAGTAAACACACACAGACCACTGCACACACACACACACACACACACACACACACACACACACACACACACACACACACACACACACACACACACAACATGCAGTAAACACACACAGACCACTGCACACACACACACACACACACACACACACACACACACACACACACACACACACACACACACAACATGCAGTAAACACACACAGACCACTGCACACACACACACACACACACAACATGCAGTAAACACACACAGACCACTGCACACACACACACACACACACAACAAGCAGTAAACACACACAGACCACTGCACACACACACACACACACACAACAAGCAGTAAACACACACAGACCACAGCACACACACACACACACACACACACACAACATGCAGTAAACACACACAGACCACTGCACACACACACACACAACATGCAGTAAACACACACACACACACACACACACACACACACACAACACACACACACACACACACACACACACACACACAACAAGCAGTAAACACACACAGACCACTGCACACACACACACACACACACAACAAGCAGTAAACACACACAGACCACTGCACAAACACACAACATGCAGTGCTCAGGTTCACTGTCTCTGCTTATGTGTGTGTGTGAGGGGCTCACTGTCTCTGCTTATGTGTGTGTGTGAGGGGCTCACTGTCTCTGCTTATGTGTGTGTGTGAGGGGCTCACTGTCTCTGCTTATGTGTGTGTGTGAGGGGCTCACTGTCTCTGCTTATGTGTGTGTGTGAGGGGCAGTACCACTGTCTGTCCTGTCTCCAGATCCCAGGCCTGGAGGGTTTTGTCCCAGGATGCTGTGATGAGCCTAGAGGAGAGAGTAGGACACTAAGACAACAGGAACACTACGAAACATCAGGAATATCAGAAACATCAGGAATATCAGGAATGTCAGTAATATCCAGAATATCAGAAACATCAGGAACATCAGGAATGTCAGTAATATCCAGAATATCAGAAACATCAGGAATATCAGAAACATCAGGAATATCAGGAATGTCAGTAATATCCAGAATATCAGAAACATCAGGAATATCAGGAACATCAGGAACATCAGGAATGTCAGTAATATCCAGAATATCAGAAACATCAGGAATATCAGGAACATCAGGAACATCAGGAATGTCAGTAATATCCAGAATATCAGAAACATCAGGAATATCAGAAACATCAGGAATATCAGAAACATCAAGAATATCAGGAATATCAGAAACATCAGG
>JAIFZK010000065.1:402500-407500 GCA_027481765.1 Tenualosa thibaudeaui
TCCTCTGTCCACAATTATCTTTGCTGAGCGTCATCCCTGCCTGATTCCGGCGGACTCCTCTCACCCTCCCCTCCTGAGTGGACTAGAACCAACACTAAGGGAGGCCCATGTCAGGACCGACTCCCCATCACAGAGGACCTTCCTGGACGCCGATGCTGGGCCCGACTCCCCTCCCTGAGGCTTTGTGATTGACCCCCCCTCACAATGGCGCTGTCAAATGGACCCTTACTGTAACCCCCATGACCCATCTCACTCCTTTGAGTTTGTCACTATGCCTGTACGATTGTATGCCTGTACTATGATTGTAATTGTTCTCCATGACCCCTGGCAGTTGGGTTAGCCCCTTGAGTCGTGGATCTGCCCAAGGTTTCTTCCTAGATTAACTGAACATGAGGGAGTTTTTCCTGCCCCTGTTGCTCTTGGGTGCTCCTTCTGTGAAGCGCCATGAGACAATACTATTGTAAAAGGCGCTGTATAAATAAAACTGAATTGAAATTGAATTGAATTGTGTGTGCGTGTGTGTATACAGTATGTATGTAGTGCCTGTGCTTGTGTGTGTGTGTGCCTGTGCTGTGCTGTGTGTGTGTGTGTGTGTGTGTGTGTGTGAGTTCTCACACACCAGTGGCTGTATGTGTGGGCAGAGTTAAGGGTGAGGCGATGGTTGCAGGCGGGTTTTGTGAATTAGTGGGCGGGGCTTGTGTGGTGATGTTGAAGTGGATAGGCCCAGATATCTGAGTCTCCGCCTTCCCACCAGCCCCTGGCCTCTGCGTCTTTGCCTCTTCCTCCTGGTCTTCGTCACTCTCTCCTGATGAAGAGGAAGACTGGTCATCCTCCGAGGAGCTGAAGATGGCCTTAAACAGATCCATAGGCGGCCTGCTCTCCTCCTCCTCCTCCTCTTCATCCTTCTCTTTCTCCTTCTCTTCCTCTCCTTTCTTTTCTTTGCTGTCTCTCTTCTCTGCCTCTCCGACCTGATGCCCAAACAGATGTCACACAAACAGCAGGCATGGATCAGCACCCATGGGCTCCACAATCACCTTACGGGCAGTACTTTATGGATTGGCTACCCAGCCTTGATATTCAATGATTTTTACATACACACACGCGCACACACACACACACACACACACACACACACACAGATGAGAGACTGAAGAAGAAGACATCTAACTGATAAGCACAGTAAGTGTGTGTGTGTGTGTGTGCGTTGCAAGGGCGCAGCACTAGACAAAAACAAACCAAACTAATAATAACATTATTTCTTTTCTTTTGGAGTGTGTGTGTGTGTGTGTGTGTGTGATGTTATTTTAGTCAGATGAGGGCAAGCCACTCCACTTGATACACATGTGCCTGTCAACCTCTCTCTCACACACACACCTATGCACTCCAAGCACTGCTCTGCTTCAGGAGAGGAACACACAGTTCTCCTGTCCTGCTCAGATATGATGTAAAGTGTGTGTGTGTGTGTGTGTGTGTGTGTCAGTGACGTGCGGTGAGGTCTGTGCCAGGGTAGGCGTGCAAAACAAAAAAAGAGATCTAAATAGAACTAAATAAATATCTATAACAACAACCTAGCAGAGGTAAGGGGGAGGTGGGGTGTCTTATGGCCCTGGGGATTATTTGGTCAGGCTGCTTCACACAATGTCACAGTGGGTCACCTCATTTACTGGTTGAAATAAGCTCATCTCAAAAGTTAAAGAGAAAGACTGATTGGTTAACACAGGCAGCTGTGCAAAAGACTGATTGGTTAACACAGGCAGCTCTGCAAAAGACTGATTGGTTAACACAGGCAGCTCTGCAAAAGACTGATTGGTTAACACAGGCAGCTCTGCAAAAGACTGATTGGTTAACACAGGCAGCTCTGCAAAAGACTGATTGGTTAACACAGGCAGCTGTGCAAAAGACTGATTGGTTAACACAGGCAGCTGTGCAAAAGACTGATTGGTTAACACAGGAATCTAGGCAATAGAATGATTGGTTAACACAGGCAGCTGTGCAAAAGACTGATAGGTTAACACAGGCAGCTGTGCAAAAGACTGATTGGTTAACACAGGCAGCTCTGCAAAAGACTGATTGGTTAACACAGGCAGCTCTGCAAAAGACTGATTGGTTAACACAGGCAGCTGTGCAAAAGACTGATTGGTTAACACAGGCAGCTCTGCAAAAGACTGATTGGTTAACACAGGCAGCTGTGCAAAAGACTGATTGGTTAACACAGGCAGCTCTGCAAAAGACTGATTGGTTAACACAGGCAGCTCTGCAAAAGACTGATTGGTTAACACAGGCAGCTCTGCAAAAGACTGATTGGTTAACACAGGCAGCTCTGCAAAAGACTGATTGGTTAACACAGGCAGCTCTGCAAAAGACTGATTGGTTAACACAGGCAGCTGTGCAAAAACAGTGCACCTTCCACTATACACACACACTCTCACTATTCATTCAGACTGAGACTGCATGTGGCCCACGTGTAAACACCTTCCACTATACACACACACTCTCACTTTGTGCTAGAAAACCAGACAGACCAATGTTAAAATACGAGCTACACTCATTTCATTGTGTAGGTACTGCCTACCCTGACCGCACGTCAGTGGTGTGTGTGTGTGTGTGTGTGTGTGTGTGTGTGTGTGTGTTGGGGCAGTGAGTTCAAACAGGTCCTCTGCCTCCATCTCCACAAGGGTTATATGAATGAATGAGTGAGTGCATTTGTGTGTGTGTGTGTGTGTGTGTGTGTGTGTGTGTGTGACACCAATGCTAATACATAATACACTGGGGGACTGATTTTGAGGAGTGGTGTATGTAGGGATGACTGGGGTGTGATGTATTGTGTGTGTTGCATACCTCTGCAGTAGTGAGTGTCTGCGGCGTGTGTGTGTGTCTGATGTGTGTGTATGTGTTGCATACCTCTGCATTGGCATGTATCTGTGGTGTGTGTGTGTTGCATACCTCTGTAGTGGCATGTATCTGTGGTGTGTGTGCGTGTGTGTGTGTGTGTGTTGCATACCTCTGTAGTGGCATGTATCTGTGGTGTGTGTGCGCGTGTGTGTGTGTGTTGCATACCTCTGTAGTGGCATGTACAGTGCCCAGCATAAATGAGTACACCCCCTTTGAAAAGTAACATTTTAAACAATATGTCCATGAAAACAAAAAAAAACATATTTCCAAAAATTTTGCAGACTAAGTTTAATATCACATCTGCATAACATACAACAGAAACGTTTGCTTAATCATATGACTTAGATGACATATTTTTCAGTTTTACTCAAATTAAGGGGAGCAAAAATGAGTACACCCCCACCAAAACTACTGCATCTAGTATTCTGTATGACCTCCATGATTTTTAATGACGGCATCAAGTCTTCTGGGTATGCAATGAACAAGTTGGCAACATTTTGCAACATCAATCTTTTTCCATTCTTCAATAATGACCTGTTTTAGAGACTGGATGTTTAGAGACTGTTGTTTAGAGACTGGATGAGAGTGATGCTCCACTTGTCTCTTCAGAATTCCCCATAGGTGTTCGATTGGGTTCAGATCAGGTGACATGCTTGGCCACTGAATCACTCTCACCCTGCTCCTCTTCAGAAAGCCAACAGTGGCCTTAGATGTGTGTTTAGGATCATTGTCATGTTGGAAAAGTGCACCATGACCAAGTGCACGGAGTGATGGTAGCATTTTCTTTTTCAGTATAGAGCAATACACCTCTGAATTCATGATGCCATCAATGAAATGCAGCTCCCAACACCAGCAGCACTCATGCAGCCCCTCATGCAGCCCCACATAAGCTCCATGACATTGCTCCATGCACCTGTAGGCTCCATGCATCACTGTAGGCTCCATGCATCACTGTAGGCTCCATGCATCACTGTAGGCTCCATGCTTCACTGTAGGCTCCATGCTTCACTGTAGGCTCCATGCATCACTGTAGGCTCCATGCATCACTGTAGGCTCCATGCATCACTGTAGGCTCCATGCATCACTGTAGGCTCCATGCATTTTTCTTTGTATTCCTCACCTTTGCGACGCCATACAGTTTTGAAGCCATCAGTTCCAAAAACATTCATTTTGGTCTCATCGCTCCACAATACAGAGACCCAGTAGCCTTCATCTTTGTCAGCATGGGGCCTGGCAAACTCTAGGCGGGCTTGTTTGTGCCTGGGCTTTAGGAGGCTTCTTTCGTGGACGGCATCCATGCATGCCATTCCTCTGCAGTGTACGGCGTATTGTGTCACAGGAAACAGTCACCCCCATTTGGCTTTCTACTTATTTAGCTAACTGTACTGAACTTGTGTGCTGATTTTCTTCAATCCTTCTCATCAGAAGACGTTCATGTCGAGGTGTTAACTTCCGTGGACGACCATGACGTCTCTATGACATGGTTGCAGTTCCATTTTTCTTAAATCTTTGTACCACTTTTGCTACAGTATTCTGACTAATAAGTAAAGCCTGGCTGATCTACTTGTAGCCTTTACCTCTCTGGTGTGAGGAAATCATTTTCTTGTGCCATTTCTCTTCCATGTGGTGCCATTGCAGACAGCAGGAAATGGGGAGGAGTTTTCTTAGAGTAAAACCCTTTTATAGTCTATAAACTATCTGCTGGACTAATTGAATAATTAGACTCACCTGTGGTTTGCCCTGAGACTTTCAGTGGGGTGTGCTCATTTTTGCCCCCCCCCCCTAATTTGAGTAAAACTGAAAAATATGTAATCTAAGTTATATTATTACGCAAACTTCTGTGTTGTATGTTACGCAGATGTGATATTAAAGTTGCGAAAAAGTCTGCAAAACATTTTGAAATATTTTTTTGTTTTCATGGACATATTGTTTATATGTTACTTTTAAAGGGGGTGTACTCATTTATGCTGAGACCTGTATCTGTGGTGTGTGTGTGTGTCGCATCCCAAGTCAGATGGGGGGTCAAGTCAGATATATTGTCAATTTCTCCACATACAGTATGCTAGACCAACAGAGGAACTGCAAGTATGTTTCTCACTAACAGATTG
>JAIFZK010000065.1:415000-417500 GCA_027481765.1 Tenualosa thibaudeaui
ATCATACCTTAGTTATGCTGCTATAACCTAGTGCCGCCACAAACCTCTCATGTGTCATGCCGTACAACTCTCTCTCTCTTTACTTAAATATATATTTATATTCATACATGTCGTATGTACAAATATATATTTATATTCATATATGTGTGCACAAATGATCCATATGATCAGTGGTGTGTGAGACTGACTTAACTCAGTTGCTTCCCTTGCAATCTACACCACAATAATCTCTGCTGAGTGTCATCCCTGCCTCTTCCCAGCGGACTCCTCTCACCATCCCCTCCTGAGTGAACTACAACCAGCACTATGGGAGGCCCATGCCAGGACCAACTCTCCATCATAGAGGCCCTTCCTAGACACCCATGCCAGGACCAACTCTCCATCATAGAGGCCCTTCCTAGACACCCATGCCAGGACCAACTCTCCATCATAGAGGCCCTTCCTAGACACCCATGCCAGGACCAACTCTCCATCATAGAGGCCCTTCCTAGACACCCATGCCAGGACCAACTCTCCATCATAGAGGCCCTTCCTAGACACCCATGCCAGGACCAACTCTCCATCATAGAGGCCCTTCCTAGACACCCATGCCAGGCCCGACTCCCCTATCACTGAGGCTCTGTGACTGACCCCCCCCTCACAATGGCACTGTCAATTGGACCCTCATTGTTACCCCCATGACCCATCTCACTCCTTGACTTTAACACCTATGTCTGGCTACTACTACACTGTCCAGCCATAATTCCTGATAACCACCTATGGACTCACTACCATGTAATGTTATGGGATAATATTCTGATGCTTAGATGATATTATGATGCTTAGCTGTTGCTTTTGGGTGCTCTACTGCGCCATGAGACAATACTATTGTAAAAGGTGCTGTATAAATGTAATGTAATGTAATTGAATTGAATTCACTCAACGGGTAAGGGCACTGGACTCCTGATCCGAGTTGCACTGTTCAGGATGACCTCAGTTACATGAGTGTGTGTGTGTGTGTGTGTGTGTGTGTGTGTGAGTGAGTGAGTGTGTACTACCTGGCTGGAGCCACCAAGTCCTCTAGGAGTGTGTCTTGAGGAGTGTCTGTGTGTGTGTGTGTTTGTTTGTTTACCTGGCTGGAGCCACCAAGTCCTCTAGGAGTGTGTCTCCAGGTATGGGTCCACGAAGAGCACTGAGGGCCCGGGCTTTCTCTCGGATTGGGTCACTGCGACTCGACCCAAAGTCCTCTGTGGTGGTGATCTCATGTGGAGCGATACCATGCTCACTGAAGTCCTACACAGCACAACGCACATCCACACAAACACACACACACACTTAAGTCCTACATTTTGCAAATATTTTGGCATCTAGATTGATAACCAGCTGACCTTCCTTGGTCATGTTGGCTCTTTGACCCAGTTGTGTTGTTCCTACTATTTCCACTATTCAACATCCTGCAGCAACCAGCTCTTGATTCAGACTGCAGTCGCCCCCTCTCTCCCCCCTCCACTATCAGAAGGTGTAGACTCCTAATGACTACTTGACTACTAGAGGCTGTTGGCTGCTGATGAGTAATAAACTACTACAAGGTGTAGGCTACTAATGAGTACTAATGAGGCTACTGATGGTAGTACTGCTCACTCACTACTAATTACTGGTGAGGACAAAAGTCTCATTTGCAACATCGCTGTTGCAATGTTAATCCTCATTGTTAAGTCACACAGTTAAAGAGTTAGAGGGCATGTGCTCACTCACTCACTCTCACACACACACGTAACGTTACACACACCAGAGGACAAAGATTATACAGTTGACAAATATTTTAATACACACTCGCATTCCCATCCTCCCATCCAGCTAGGTGTCCTGTGCTCGAACCTCCCCCCACTCCCACACACCCAACACACACACACCACCCCATTACCTCCTCATCCATGAAGTCCTCGGGTCGCACATTCTGCTTCTCTGCCTTCTGCTGTCGCGATGACACGAAGGTCGACGGGGTCCAGCCTGCGGAACATACCTCATTACAACCCTTCCACAACGTCCCAGCAACACTTTAGTGTGACCTAACGGAATAGCGATACTATCACGTCGGCTCGCACCTTCTTTTGAACCCACGGTATTGAAGTATCCGGCAGAAAATCCTCCGGTAAAGGCGCCGTGAAAGCGCTTGTAACGGCCCTTCTCATCCTTGACCGTCTGTTCTTGCACCGGAATGGGCTTCCGCAGAGGCTCATCTGATCCCGCGGAACACAGTCGTTAAGCAGAGAAAAGAGTTGGGATACAACAGTTGGAAAAAAAACTTCATGCTGACATGAAGGCTTACTATTCGTCACTGTCGTAAAACAGACTTCTACAAAGCAGAAATTTAGATAATCAGCATTCAGTTCAGTTCGGATGCAGCAAGCATTCATGAAGTTACCCTGGCTGTCCGGCTAACGTTAGCTAGATAACAGGCTATTCAGTGTCTAAATCCACAAACAACTGGCATTATGGGGGACAACATTTAAGGGAGATC
>JAIFZK010000065.1:430000-432500 GCA_027481765.1 Tenualosa thibaudeaui
AGAGCCTTTTATCTGTGCACCCCTCCTGTGGAATAATCCCCCCACACACACACACACACACATATGACAAGTGGACACTCTCAATAGCTTTAAGTCTAGACTTAAAACCTTCCTCTTTACTGTTGCCCCCAGTTGCGAGGCATGGCAGCCACTGACCATCCCTGCAGTGGTGCTGGGTTACCACACATCATACCTTAGTTATGCTGCTATAGCCTAGTGCTGCCACAAACCTCTCATGTATCATGCCATACAACTCTCTCTCTCTCTCTTTATCTCTCGCTCTCTCCCCCTTCCTCTCTCTCATATACTGACCCCTCCTCATGATGGCACTGTCAAAATGGACCTTTCTAATTTTACCCCCATGGTCCATCTCACTCCCTGACTTTAACGCAATGTCTGGCTGCTACTACACTGTCCAGCCATTGCTTCTGATAATCACCATGGCTTGTCTACCATATGATACTATGGGATATTTTGGAATTATCACGATGCTCAGCTAAATTCATGGCCAACTTGTAGTTTATCATGATAGCTACTGTTGTACTTTTCCTGCATGACCCCTGGCAGTTGGGTTGGCCCCTTGAGTCAAGGTTTCTTCCTAGACTAACTAAACATAAGGGAGCTTTTCTTTGCTCTTGGGTGCTCCTTGCTGTAAAGCGCCATGAGACAATACTATTGGAAAAGGTGCTGTGTTAAGATAATTGAATTGAATGAATTGAATGTGTTTTAGAGTGTGAGTGACTTAGTTTTAGTAGTGTTAGTTTTAGTAAGGGTCTGTTAGGGGCTTGTGTGTGTGTGAGTGTGTGTGTGTAAGTGAGTGTGTGTGACTGGACTGTGTAAACTGGAGGTATGATAGTGGTCGTTACTACATCCACACACAGATAGTAAAGCATTGCAATGGTGTTGGCACACACACAAACACACACACACACACACACAGACTATCTGTTTGTGGTTGGCTGCCCGTAAGTTGGTCTCGGCTTCACACACAAACACACACACACACACACACACACACACACACACACACACACACACACACACACAGACTGTCTGTCTGTAGAACTGGGACCGTTTACACCGCTTGTGCAAACAAGTGGTCCTCAGTCAGCTTCAACACATCAGCCCACTACACCTGCAATTGGTGTGTGTGTGTGTGCTTGTGTGTGCATGTGGATGTGTGTGTATGTGTGTGTGGTGGGTCATGTTTGAAGTGTATTTGTGTGGCATGTTTGAGGTGTGCTGTGCATTTCATATTTGTTTGATGTGTGTGTATGTGTGATTCTTGTTTCAAGTGTGTAGGTGGTGAGGTGTGCATATGTGATGATGATGATGATGATGGTGATGATGATGATGAAGAAGATGGTGGCCATGGTGATGATGATGATGATGATGATGATGATGATGGTCATAGTGGTGATGATGATGAAGATGATGGTCATAGTGGTGATGATGATGATGGTGGCCATGGTGATGATGGTGATAATGATGATGATGATGGTGATAATGATGATGATGATGATGATGATGATGATGATGGTCATAGTGGTGATGATGATGAAGATGATGGTCATAGTGGTGATGATGATGATGATGATGGTCATAGTGGTGATGATGATGATGATGATGATGATGGTCATAGTGGTGATGATGATGATGATGGTGGCCATGGTGATGATGGTGATAATGATGATGATGATGATGATGATGATGATGATGATGATGATGGTCATAGTGGTGATGATGATGAAGATGGTGGTGGTGATGATGATGGTGATGAAGATGATGATGAAGATAATGATGAGAAGGAGGGAGGGAGGTTTACTAACACACAACCAACTGGTCACCATTACACACACACATACACACACTCACACTCACACATCTAGTGCAACTAGCCTGCAGTCCTGACAACTGAATGGTAATCCCAGGCAGTGTTGAAGGCACTGATGTTCAGCAAAGATGAGATAATCCAATCATAAGGGCTGAATCCCATCTCTACTCCTCAGCCCTATTTTTAGCCCCTCCCCCTGTTTATTGTGCAGTCACGCGAGGTGTAGGGTGTCCCAATTCTCTTTGGGAGCAGGAACTAGGGCTAAGGGCTAAGGGCTTAAGGTTAAGGGCTAAGGGGGTAGGGCTAAGGAGCTAGCGCTAAGGGCTTAGGGCTAAGAGCTAGGGCTAGGGCCCTTCAAACAAAGAATTTCCATGACGAGTGTGAAATGACAGCATGTAATAACAATGAGGTTGTTCAAGTATGCATATGTATTGTATGCTCAAATATGCAGAGTAATGTTAACAAAATGAAAGCATGACAAAGGAATTGGCTAGACTAGACTGTGTGGTTGAAGGGTAGATAGTTCCACTCAAAGACATTTGGTGAAGTGTGCCATATGAATGCAGACCCACTCAGAGCAGAACCAGAACAGGAAAAAGATGATGACAAGGCACAGTCGGTCTGCAGCTGCTGCAAACTACTGCCTAACTTGTGGGAAATGGAGTC
>JAIFZK010000065.1:442500-447500 GCA_027481765.1 Tenualosa thibaudeaui
TATGTATTAGTGTATGTATTATTGTATGTAAATACTGTATGTAAATACTGTATGTATTAGTGTATGTATTATTGTATGTAAATACTGTATGTATTATTGTATGTAAATACTGTATGTATTACTGTATATAAATAGTGTATTAGTGTATGTAAATACTGTGTGTATTAGTGTATGTATTATTGTATGTAAATACTGTATGTATTATTGTATGTAAATACTGTATGTATTAGTGTATGTAAATACTGTATGTATTATTGTATGTATGATTGTATGTAAATACTGTATGTATTATTGTATGTAAATACTGTATGTATTAGTGTATGTAAATACTGTATGTATTAGTGTATGTAAATACTGTCCATTTGTAAAACATAAAGCCCATCCTTCCTTTTCTATTTGCTTCCTGCTGTTTTAGCTCTCTTTCTCCCTCTCCCTGTGTGTGTGTGTGTGTGTGTGTGTGTGTGTGTGTGTGTGTGTGTTGATGGCTTCCAGTAGTTTGACATGTTGCCTCTAGGGGACCATTCAATAGCAACACCCAAATGGACAGATCTTAGACACACACACACACACACACACACACACACACACACACAGAGGAGAGAGAGAGGCAGAGTGAGAGAGAGAGAGGATAGAGAGGGGGACAGAGAGATGGAAAGTGAGGAGAAGAGAGAGAGAAAGAAAGAGGGGAGGGGAGAGAGGGAGAGAGAGGGGGAGGAAAGAGAGAGAGAGGAAGGGAGATAGTGAGGAGGAGAGAGAGAGAGAAAGAAAGAAGGGAGGAGAGAGAGAGGGGAGGAGAGGGAGAGAGAGGGGGGGAGGAAAGAGAGAGAGGGGAGGAGAGGGAGAGAAAGAAAGAAGGGAGGAGAGAGAGAGGGGAGGAGAGAAAGAGAGGGGAGGAGAGGAAGAGAGAGGGGGAGGAAAGAGAGAGAGGGGAGGAGAGAGGGATTAATAAATAACAGACACAGCAGGCTGAACTGTGAGAGGCCACAGAGGGGTGTTGTGTATGTGTGTGTGTGTGTGTGTGTGTGTGTGTGTGTGTGTGTGTGTGCGTACATGTGTGTGTGTGTGTACATGTGTGTGCGTACATGTGTGTGTGTGCATTTGGGGTTCTTGGGGAGGTAGGTGGGGGAAGAGACTGAACTCGTGAAATGGTCATGGGGGTGAGAATCAACATGAATGTGTGTGTTTGTATGCGTGTGTGTGTGTATGTGTGTGTGTGTGTGTGTGTTTGCATGTGTGCATGAGAGTGTGAGTGCGTGGGGTTCCTCATGCTTGATTTGTGACATAACTAACTCATCCTCATCTGAGGACACCACACCCAAGCAAGGAGCAGCCAACCAGTCTGTGTGTGTGTGTGTGTGTGTGTGTGTGTGTGTGTGCGTGTGTGTGTGTGTGCGTGTGTGTGTGTGTGTGTGTGTGTGTGTGTGTTGTTTGTATGTGCTTGTGCGTGGTTTCACTTGGCTCCTTTGGCTCCTAAGAACCAAACATGTCTCTCAGCCAAAAATGTGTGTGTGTGTGTGTGTGTGTGTGTGTGTGAGAGAGAGAGAGAGAGAGAGAGAGAGTGGAGTAGTCTAATATTCTCTGGTTCTTTAACCCATGTGTGTGTGTTTGTGTCTGTGTGTGTGTGTGTGTGTGTGTGTGTGTGTGTGTGTGTGTGTGGTGTGCCATTGACGTGTGTGTGTGTATGTGTGTGTGTGTGTGTGGTGTGCCATTGACGTGTGTGTGTGTGTGTGTGAATGAACTCGTGCAAAAATACAGCTTTTTCCTTACGCACACACACACACATACACGCACACACACACGCATACACACACATACATACATAGACACTCACACACACACACACACACATACAAACACACACATACATACACTCACACACACACACACACACACACACACACACACACACACATACATACACACTCACACACACACACACACACACACACACACACATACATACACACTCACACACAAACACACACACACACATACACACACACACATACATACACTCACACACACACGCACACACACACGCATACATACAGACACACACACATATACATACATACACACTCACACACACACACACACACAGACATACACACACATACACACACACACACACACAATGGATCCCACAAGTTCATGCTGTGACGTTCAGGTGAAGAGAAGAGAAAGAAAAGAGAGAGAGAAGCTTACAGGTCTAGAGAGATGGAGAGAGAGAGAGAGAGAGAAGCTTACAGGTCTAGAGAGATGGAGAGAGAGAGAGAAGCACAAGCTTACAGGTCTAGAGAGATGGAGAGAGAGAGAGAGAGAGAGAGAAGCTTACAGGTCTAGAGAGATGGAGAGAGAGAGAGAAGCTTACAGGTCTAGAGAGATGGAGAGAGAGAGAGAGAGAAGCTTACAGGTCTAGAGAGAGAGAATCAAGTCAAGTCAGCTATATTGTCAGTTTCTCCACATATACTAGACATACAGATGAACTGACAGAACATTTCCCAATACTACAGAAAAATAGAGAGATAGAGGGAGAGAGAGAGGGAGAGAGAGAGGGAGAGAGAAAGAGCATTGCACATGTGAGTTAAGATGATAAGGATTTTAATTATAGTTAAGGGCTGTCAGTATGTGACCGTGTGTGTATGTGTGGTGGTAGCGTAGTGGTTAAAGAACCTGGCTAGCATGCTAGTAGCCTGAAAAGTTGTTGGTTTGAATCCCAGTTGCCACCGTTATGCCCTTGAGCAAGACACTTAACCCTAAGTTACTCTAGCGGGGACTGGCCCTGATGTAAGGCACTTAACCCTCAGTTACTCTAGGGGAGACTGGCCCTGATGTAATTGATAGTTGCTTTGGATAAAAGCGTCTGCTAAATGTAAAATGTAAATGCGTGTGTGTGTATGAGAAAGACAGTCTGAATGGTCATGACTGTCACAAGAGAAAACAGGAGGTGTGTGTGTGTGTGTTGACAGAGCGTCACGATGACTACTAAACTTCACACTGCTGGTGTCAGAGGATATTGACATCAACTGACATCACTCTGAAAATAAAAACAAATACACAGGAAACAAGCCAGCCAACACCAACTTACACACACACACACACACACACACACGGGGCCTGAATGCTGCTGTGTTTTGATGAGGTCATCTCTGTGCTCGTGGCATGCGTCTTGTTCTGTGACAATGACTCACTGGCATAGGGGACAGACCCTAATCTAGAGCAGGTCTAAACGCACACACATACACACACACACACACACACACACACACACACACACACACATGCACACACTGACTCAATCACACACACTCACAATATCACACTCTCTCTCTCTCTCTGTCACACACACACACACAAACACACACACATGCACACACTGACTCAATCACACACACTTACAATATCACACTCTCTCTCTCTCTCTGTCACACATACACACACACACACACACACATACACAGACACTGTATGATAGAGGGAGTACGTGTACTTTCAGGCAGGGAGTAATCAGGGATGGAGTTTTAGAAGAGAAGAGCATTTTTTGGGAGTGGATGTGTGTGGGAGTTGGGATGAGTGTGTGGATGTGTGTGGGAGTTGGGATGAGTGTGTGGATGTGTGGAAGCAATGTGTGAGTGAGTGTGCATGTGTGTGTGAGAGAGTGTGCACAATTAATTGCCAGTTTAATTTAACTAAACAGACTACAAGTTGTCTATGGTTTTAGCTAAGGCTCATAATAATTACATGGTAGTGAGTCCATAGGTGGTTATCAGGAATTATGGCTGGACAGTGTAGTAGTAGCCAGACATAGGTGTTAAAGTCAAGGAGTGAGATGGGTCATGGGGGTAACAATGAGGGTCCATTTGACAGTGCCATTGTGAGGGGGGGTCAGTCACAGAGCCTCAGTGATAGGGGAGTCGGGCCTGGCATGGGCGTCTAGGAAGGGCCTCTATGATGGAGAGTTGGTCCTGGCATGGGTGTCTAGGAAGGGCCTCTATGATGGAGAGTTGGTCCTGGCATGGGTGTCTAGGAAGGGCCTCTATGATGGAGAGTTGGTCCTGGCATGGGTGTCTAGGAAGGGCCTCTATGATGGAGAGTTGGTCCTGGCATGGGTGTCTAGGAAGGGCCTCTATGATGGAGAGTTGGTCCTGGCATGGGCCTCCCATAGTGCTGGTTGTAGTTCACTCAGGAGGGGATGGTGAGAGGAGTCCGCTGGGAAGAGGCAGGGATGACACTCAGCAGAGATTATTGTGGTGTAGATTGCAAGGGAAGCAACTGAGTTAAGTCAGTCTCACACACCACTGATCATATGGATCATTTGTGCACACATATATGAATATAAATATATATTTGTACATACGACATGTATGAATATAAATATATATTTGTACATATGACATGAGAGGTTTGCAACGGCACTGCGCTGGGAAGAGGCAGGGATGATTGTGGACAGAGGAAGCAAATAAATGAAAAATAAAATAAAAACAAATAAAAAATCAAATCAAACTAGCTGAACAGTAGCCTAGAAATCGGACTCTAGCAGTAGCCAGGAGGTTTAGCCACGAGCCACACGCTCCTCTCCCAGGTTTGGTCAGACCAATCATAATGCTCCATCTTTGTAGAGAGCTGTTGGGCAGGCCAATCATAATGCTCCATCTTTGTAGAGAGCTGTTGGGCAGGCTTAGCACAATGACAACAGGGCTGCGACCGTGACCAAGGAACAGCGGCCATTTGAATCAACTTTGGAAGACTTGGACTTGGACTTGGACTTGGACTTATATATATATACATATATATACATATATACACACACACACACACACACACACAGTGTAAGCACACACACTAACTGTTGCATATGTGTGTTTCGAAGAGTATATACGTTTCATCTGGTGACCCTCCCTCCCAAATCAGAGCCTAGGCCCACTGAAACACCACACACACACACACACACACACACACACACACACACACACACACACACAACCTTATCTACCCCAACC
>JAIFZK010000065.1:452500-457500 GCA_027481765.1 Tenualosa thibaudeaui
TATCTAGACTCATTAAAGGCTTCTGAGAACAGAGGACAATAGGTGCCAAACACATACTCCCTCAGGCAGGACACACACACACATTTGGGGTGCATGTGTGTGTATATTCGTGTGTGTGTGTGTATTTGTGTGTGTGTGTGTGTGTGTGTGTGTGGAGTTATCTCTGTCTGATCTCCATTTCTTTCTGGCTGTGTGCCTGAAAGGTCACACCCTGTTCAGCTGAAACAGCACTGCTGCTATGCACTGAATTTTATTGGGATTTTACCCACTGCAGTCTGCCCTTCCCCCTGTCACACACACACACACACACACACACACACACACACACATACATGAACAGCAGATTAAACTTGTCACAATAGTTAATTGAACTCATACACTCAAGATTAGGGATGTACCGATCCAACTTTTTAAATTCTGATACTGATTCTGATACATGGGTTTTGTATTCCAGTCGATACCCGATACTGATCCGATATCAACACTGAATTAGGTGATTGGCATCATCCTCAGCTTTTATTGTCCTACTCTCCTAACTGGGTATTATTGTCCAAGCCAAATCAAAACACAACAAAATAATGAATGAATATAATCAATTATTTAGAATATAATTAAAAAATAAACAACCATGTGTCAGTGTCATGACATTGTATTTGATGTTTGTGGGCCTAGATCTAATTTGGCGCCTGTCACTTTAAATTTCTCTACAAGATCCTAACACTACAGGACTTCAGTGAACTCTGTTTGTATGTCCTTCTATGGACTTCAGTGAAGTCTGTTTGTATGTAAGGTGCTGGTAGAAATCAGTAGGCTGCTGCAGATGTTAATTATGTTTTCTATTGGAGTTTAAATAAATATTCATGAACAACTTAAGCAGAATCTTTACAGGATTATAGGAGAGATGTGTCTTGCAAAATGCAATTTTTGTTCAATTTTTGTTAGGCTGCTACATTACTGACATGCTGACTAAACATGAGCTAAGTTCACTAATATGAACCATTCAGGTTAGATAATTACAGGTTGTTCATTAAAACTTGCAGTAAATGACCTGAACTTCATGATCATTTTATTAACAGTTCTTATGATAGCTACAGCTGCACCAGCTGAGCACACAGTAGCACACACATTCACACACAAACACACACACACAGACATGTACACACACATGCAGGCACACACACACACACACATACACACACACACACACACACACACACACACACACACACACACACACACACACACACACAGCGTCAACTCTAGATCACCAGGTGACTGGCAGTCATTTTATTCCAGATTGTATCGTCCCAGAGTGGCACTAAGATTGTTGACCTTTGACTTCTGCGATCAATCTTCTCAAGGTCAGAGGTCAAACAGAAAGCACTCTCTCTCTTATCTTTCTCTTTTTACCTCTCTCTCTCTCTCTCTCTCTCTCCCTCCTTTGTTCTTTCTTTGTGTTTTTTCTCCACTCTAAGCAAATATCCCTGCAGGAGAAAAGTCAATCATTGGCAGACACACACACACACACACACCCTCTCTCTCTCACACAGACACACACACACACACACACACACACACACACACTCCCTCTCTCTCTCACACAGACGCACATACAAACACACACAGATACACACACTCCCTCTCTCTCTCTCTCTCTCACACACACACACACACACACATACACACACACACACACTCCTTCACTCTCTCTCTGTCTCACACACACACATACAAAAACATACAGATACACACACTCCCTCTCTCTCTCTCACACACACACACATACAAACACACACACGCACACACACACACACTCCCTCTCTCTCTCTCTCACACACACACACATACAAACACACACAGATACACACTTTCCCTCTCTCACACACGCACACATGTACAAACACACACAGATACAAACACTCCCTCTCTCTCTCACAAACACACATACAAACACACACAGAGACACACAATCCCTCTCTCTCTCACACACACATACAAAGACACACACACACACACACAGCCTCTTTCTCTATCTCTCTCTCACACACACACACACACATACAAAGACACACACACACACTCCCTCTGTCTCCAGTTGTATTGATACTGGCTCATGGCTCATGTCGTTCTACAATCTACAAATGGTCTTGTTCTTTCAGTGGAGGAACACTGATCTGCTCTATGACACAACTGATGGCATGCCTCTGATTGGCTGAACACTGATCTGCTCTATGACACAACTGATGACATGCCTCTGATTGGCTGAATCAGATTCTGAAAGCTGCAGAGCATCTTTAAATCAATTAAGTAAGTCATTCATTCATTCAATAATGTGTGTGTGTGTTTGTGAGGTGTGTGTGTGTTACATATCTAACGTCCAATATATGCTCCATATGTGTGTGTAACGTGTGTGTGTTACATATCTAATATCCAATTGTGTGTCAGGTGTGTGTGTCGAGGGGGGGGGGGGTCATGGGAGTATATGAATGAGGACAGAATGGGGAGAGTTGGACACACAAAAACTCCACGTGTGTGAGTTGTGTGTGTGCGTGTGAGGTGTGTGTGTGTGTGTGTGTGTGTGTGTGTGTGTGTGTGTGTGCGTGTGAGGTGTGTGTATATGAATGAGGACAGAATGGGGAGGGTTGGACAAACATAAACTCCACGTGTGTGTGTGTGTGAGGTGTGGGTGTGTGAGGTGTGTGTGTGTGTGTGAGGTGTGTGTGTGTGTGTGAGGTGTGTGTGAGTGTGTATGTGTGTGTGTGAGGTGTGTGTGTGTGTTGGGGGGGGGGGGTCATGGGAGTATATGAATGAGAACAGAATGGGGAGTGTTGGACAAACATAAACTCTGTGTGTGTGTGTGTGTGTGTGTGTGTGTGTGTGAGGTGTGTGTGTGTGTGAGAGTTGTGTCTGTGTGAGGTGTGTGTGTGTGTGTGAGGTGTGTGTGTGTGTGTGAGAGAGAGTTGTGTGTGTGTGAGGTGTGTGTGTGTGTGTGTGTGTGAGAGAGAGTTGTGTGTGTGTGAGGTGTGTGTGTGAGAGTTGTGTGTGTGTGAGGTGTGTGTGTGTGTATGTGTGTGTGTGTGTGTGTGTGTGTGTGTGAGAGAGTTGTGTGTGTGTGTGTGTGTGTGTGTGTATGTGTGTGTGAGGTGTGTGTGTGTGTGAGTGTGACTAACACAGAGTGATGTGTGTGTGTGTGCGCACGTGTGTGTGTGTGTGTGTGTGTGTGAGGAGGTGGGAGGTCCAGTGGCAGGAGCCCTGAGGTAGTCAGCACACCAGACAAACCAGAGCCACATGTCACACCCTGCTCACACACACACCCTCTCATACACAAACACGCACACATGCACACACACACAGGTATGGATCCCTGGATGGATGGAGATGCCTCTCTCTCTCTTTCTAATGTATGTGTGCATTCGCATCTGTCTGCATGTTGTTAGTTTCTATCTCTCTCTCTCTGTGTGTGTGAGTGTGTGTGTGTTGACATCCGTGTCTATTTCTGATCATGGGAACAAAGTATCACACCACTACAAGCCAGATGGCCACCTGATAAAGTGGTGTGACCTGTGCATGTGTGTAGGTTTATGTGTGTGTGTGTGTGTGTGTGTGTGTGTGTGCATGTGTGAGTTAGAGAGTAAGTGTATCTCTATGACTAAGAACTCACTATCATCACCTTTCCGTAGACTCTTATCTCATCCAAACGCGTGTGTGTGTGTGTGTGTGTGTGTGTGCACGCACGTGTGTGTATATGTGTGTGTGTCTGTCTGGAAAAGCCCTCTAGTTAAAGTGAGTTACTCCTGTGCTGTTGAAGAAACTCTCTCTTTCTCTCTCTCTCTCTCTCTCTCTCTCTCTCTCTCTCTCTCTCTCTCTCTCTCTCTCTCCTCCAATCTCTCCCTCAGCTGCTGCTGATGAAGGCTCGTCTAGAGACTCATTAAAGTGCAACTATGTCATGTCATTGATTTGGTTTGATTGATTGATGAGAGTGGGATGGAGTTTGACTGATTGATAGTTGTTTGATTGATTGGTGTGTGTGAGTGTGTGTCTGTGTGTGATTGAATAAGTCTGTAGGGTGACGGAAGGTACACTCCATTAAAAACAGAAGAACAGCTTTAGAGGCGCCCAAGCATTTGTAGCATGTTTGTGTGTTGTGTTGTGTTGTGCTGTGTTGTGTTGTGTTGTGTTGTGTTGTGTTGTGTTGTGTTGTGTTGTGTTGTGTTGTGTTGTGTTGTGTTGTGTTGTGTTGTGTTGTGTTGTGTTGTGTTGTGTTGTGTTGTGTTGTGTTGTGTTGTGTTGTGTTGTGTTGTGTTGTGTTGTGCTGTGTTGTGTTGTGTTGTGTTGTGTTGTGTTGTGTTGTGTTGTGTTGTGTTGTGTTGTGTTGTGTTGTGTTGTGCTGTGTTGTGTTGTGTTGTGTTGTGTTGTGTTGTGCGGACAGGAAGAGAGGGCAGCTGAAGCTGTCAGCCATTTTCACTTCCCTCTCTGCCCGCCGGGAGGAGCACACACACACACACACACACACACACACACACAGTGCCGGGAGGAGCCGTCAGGCACACGGGTGTGGCCCCCTCTCTGTCTCTCTCTTTCTCTCTCTCTCACACACACACACACACACACACACACACACACACACACAGTGCCGGGAGAAGCTGCTAGGAACCACTCCACATGGGCGTGGCCTGATCACCTCTGACTCACACACACACAACAACCAGCAGAGCACAGCACAGCACTTCTGGCCATCTCACACACACACACACTCTCTCTTTCTTTCCTCTCCTCAACATTCTCTCTCTCTCGCTCTCTTTCCTCTTCTCAACATTCTCTCTCTCTCTCTCTCTCTCTCTCTATTCCTAACATACACACACCCCTCCAGTCAGCTCTTCTCCCTTCTGTCCAACTCTTCTCCTGGTCACCCCTGTGTGGTTCTGCTGGGTTGGGTGCTCCACACGGTTCTGTCTTTAGCCCTGTGTGGTTCTGTTGGTTTGGGTGTTCCTCAGGGTTGT
>JAIFZK010000065.1:482500-485000 GCA_027481765.1 Tenualosa thibaudeaui
CTGTGGTGGTGCCTAGAGAGCAGTGGGGGGTTCAGTAGTGAATGTAATAGTTGGGGATTGAACCGGCAACCCTTCGATTACAAGGCCGTAGTCCCTTACCTGTAGGCCACACCCACCTCCAACGTGTCAGGAGTGAAAGCATGTTTCTGATTGGCTCCTTATCGCAGGTGTGAAAGCATGTTTCTGATTGGTTCCTTATCGCAGGTGTGAAAGCATGTTTCTGATTGGCTCCTTATCGCAGGTGTGAAAGCATGTTTCTGATTGGTTCCTTATCGCAGGTGTGAAAGCACGTTTCTGATTGGTTCCTTATCGCAGACAGACACAAATGAGTGCAAATAGGCCTGTGGTCATACTGAGCTGCAACTACATCAGTCCACATAAGCTTTGTAGGCAGCAATGGCAACCCAGGAGCACACACACACACACAAGCATACACACACACGCAAACACACACACACACACACACACAAACACACAAGCATACACACACACACAAACACACACACATACACACACAAACACACACACACACACACAAACACGCAAGCATACACACACACACAAACACACACACACACACACACACACACACACACACACACACGCAAGCACACACACACAAACACACACACAACAGACACACAATGGCAGCAGAGAAACTGCATTCACAGGAAGCGTTATTCTCTCTGACAGACTGAGGGAGTCTCATATCATATGATAAATGACAACCACTTTTAGAAAAGAACTAGAAACACACCAACCCAGGCACGCATAAGCACACACACACACACACACACACACACACACAAATATACCCAAATATACACAGTGTTCATCACACCCACAGAGGTCCACAAACCACACAACAATAACACGCCTACACTGAACACACCACTGAACACACACACGTGTATGTGTGTATATGTGTGTGTGTGTGCATGCGTGCGTGTGTGCGTGTGTGTGCGTGTGTGTGTGTGCATGTGTGTGTGTGTGCCTTTTGGCAGTGCTTTGGTGCCTGAGAGCTGACAGTGAGGGATGATCATTTGCAGTGTGGTTCTCTCTGCCTCTCATTTTCACAGAACCAAATAAATCAGCAGAAATGAGACGTGAAAAAGAGAGGAGATGAGACTGACGAGAGGGAGAGGAGGAGAGGAGAGAGGGAGAGAGGGAGGAGAGGGAGAAGAGAAAGAGGAGGAGAGGGTGGGAAGAAGAGAGAGAGGGAAGATAGGAGAAAAGAAAGAGGAGGAACAGAGGGTGCAGAGAGAGAAGAGAGGTGAGGGACAAGAGGAGAGGGAGAAGAGAGAAAGTAATGAAGGAGAGAAGAGAGTGAGGAGAGAAAGAATAGGAAAGAAAAGGAGAGACTGGAGAAAGAAGAATAGAGGGCAGAGATGAGGTAGATTTTAAGAAGCTTCCAAAGCCAACGGGTTCAATACAGACTATCTGGCTTGTGCCAGTGTCGGTGTCCTCCATACAACCAGCAGCTAACAGGACTAGCATCCAACAGCCCAGTATAAGTCAAAGTCAAAGTCAAAGTCAAAGTGTACTTTATTGTCAATTCACTATGTAACAGGCATTACACAGAAGACTGAACACCAGACACTTACACACCAGACATTAGTATTATTAGCAACCAGCAGCTAACAATATTAGCATCCAGCAGCCCAGTATTAGCACTGTTAGCATCCAGTCACCCAGTTCAGACATTAGCACTATTAACCACCAGTAGCTAATATATATAGCAACCAGCCGCCTCGACTTTAACACCAGAGATGGCTGATAAACTGAGACATTTCGTAAGGAGATATTTTGCGTATGACACAGGGTTCAAAGCTGCCATGCTGGTAAACACAATGGCGGAATTAGTAGGATTTTTCTCTTTTTTCTCAATAGGGTTAGTCTCTTGTCACAATGAGCATAAGTAAACAATAAGTAAATTGAATGGAAGAAAACAAACTTTATTTCAGCCAGAGAAGTGTCCTGCTGTCTGATTGTGAGCTAACTAAAAAGCTAGCTATAGCCATGGTAACGCTTTTAAATTGATAAATTGCCGTCTCAATAAAATGCCACCTTGCTAGGACATTACTGGTGTCAGTTAAAATGAACATTTCCATGTCAAGTCTGTTTGCACCAACATGTAAGTTTAACCAAAGTCCTATAGGTGCTAGAGAGCTAGCGCACATTACTAGCCATATCCCTATAGCAACCCAGTCAAAACCATTTTTTTGTGCTAACATTAGCAAGCTAGCTAGCTCAGTTAACAGGCAAAATTCATTATTTATCCCATGTCTAAAACTGGTAGTGTCAGACACAGACGGACGGAGGCAGAGGTATTAATGGGTGAAATCAATGAACAAACAAAAGTCACGTCCACTTCTAAAGTGGAGGGGAAAACAGAAAATCACTAAATGTACAAACAGACACGTAAAACTAAAGTCACATCCGTTACTCTAACGGAGAAAACAGAAAGTACAAATACTAAGATTAACAGAAAACTAGAAAT
>JAIFZK010000065.1:492500-495000 GCA_027481765.1 Tenualosa thibaudeaui
AGAGTAATCAGGTAGATGGGAGCAGAACCATCATTCACCCTGTAGGCCACCATAAGTGCCTTGAATTTAATGGGAGCAGCTAAGGGTAGCCAGTGGAGTTCAATGAACAGAGGTGTGACATTTTGGCTGGTTAAAGACCAGACGTGTAGCTGCATTCTGGATCATCTGTAGCGGTCTCACCGCACAGGCTGGTAGGCCTGATAGGAGGACATTGCAGTAGTCAAGGCGAGAGATAACCAGGGTCTGTACCAGGAGCTAAATGTGTACTAAATGTAGCTAAGTGTACACTAAATGTAGCTAAGTGTGTACTAAATGTAGCTAAGTGTGTACTAAATGTAGCTAAGTGTGCACTAAATGTAGCCAGTCCCAAATGTCTTTCTGTATATACCTATGTAACACCACTTGATCCATGGTGAAACGTTGTTTTGTCTGTATGCTTGCGTGTGTGTGTGTGTGTGTGTATGTGTGTGTGTGTGAGTGTGCGTGTGTGTGTATGTGCGTATGTGCATGCGCGTGTTTGTGTGCATGTGTATGTGTGTGTGTGTGAGATAATCTGTGTTTGTGTGTGTGTGTGTGTGTGTGTGTGTGTGTGTGTGTGTGTGCGTGTGAGTGTGCGTGTGTGTGTATGTGCGTATGTGCATGCGCGTGTGTATGTGTGTGTGCGTCTATATAGTGTCTTTGGTTGAAATGACAATAATACCCACTTGACTTTAAACTCACACACACTCTCATACACACACTCTCACACACACACACACACACACACACACATTGAAGGGATATGTTGAGGGGCTGAGTAGTATGTATATGTGTGTGTGTGCGTGTGTGTGTGTGTGTATGTGTGAGAGAGAGAGAAGAGAAGAGAGACAGAGATGTGTATGTGTGTGTGTGTGTGTGAGAGAGAGAGAGAGAGAGAGAGAAGAGAAGAGAGACAGAGGTGTGTGTGTGTGTGTGTGTGTGTGTGTGTGTGTGTGTGTGTGTGTGTGTGTGTGCAAGGGGGAGAGATTCTTCTCTCAGTGAGAGTTTAAGGGGTAAGGGCCCAACACGGTTTAGTCACTCTGGACTTCAGTAATCAGATTACACACACCATACCATACCATACACACACACACACACACACAAACAGAGATTATCTCTCTCTCTCTCTCCCTCACACACACGCACACACACATCTCAGGGGGTAGTGTGTGTGGGCTTGTATGCAAAGGCAGTGTTGGGTTAATGGTGTGAATAGTGATGGAAAAGACCATCCTGTGGAAATTACGCAGAACTGGTCACACACACTCTCTCTTTCTCTCACACACACACACTCTCTCTCACACACACACACACACACGTTCCACCCCCCCAACCCCTCCGACACACTCACACACTGCACAAACATACTGGCCACACACACACACACACACACACACACACACACACACTGCACAGACATACTGGCCACACACACACACACACACACACACACACACACACACACACTGCACAGACATACTGGCCACACACACACACACACACAAACTGCACAGACATACTGGACACACACACACACACACACACACTCACACACACACACACAAGAGTGGTCTGCTAGTCTTGTGGAGCTGGGGCTTTGGATCAGCCTGAAAGAGAATGAAATGCAACAGATTAACTCTAGGCTCCAGTTCTGCAGTTCTCACATCACAGGCCATGAATGAATGAGCAAACACACACACACACACACACACACACACACACACACACACACACACACACACATACACTACACACACACACATACACACACACATACACACACACATACACTACACACACACACACATACACACACACACACATACACACACACATACACACACACACACACACACACACACACACACACACACACACACACACACACACACACACACACACACACACACACACACACACACACACACACACACACACACACACACACACACACACACATACACACACACACACACACACACACACACACATACACACACACACACACACACACACACACACACAGTACTCAAACACTCACACAGAGAGCGAGAGAGAGACTTTTAACTTTTAAAACCACTTTACTGAAGTATAGTATGGATCAGAACCCCTTTACTGAAGTATAGTATGGATCAGAACCCCTTTACTGAAGTATAGTATGGATCAAAACCCCTTTGAGTGTTTGAGTATCAGGCCTCAGGTCAGATCAGCTCTTTGTGTCCCCCACTCCAGTCCTCAGGCCCCTCTATTCCCCCCCCCCCCCCCCCACACACACACACACACTGTTTAGTTGCGGACAAGGGCTAGGCTTATGTTTGACATGACAGGTTTCTGTCTGACACTGCAGGCCTCCTGGTACCCTTGGCTTGAGCTTGTAGACCCAGCAGCCAGTCAATTTTTCAAAGTAATGTAACTTCTTAGAAGTTCCTTTTATTTTGTAATTAAATGATATAGTTGCAATTTACTCCTCAGCACTGGTGAT
>JAIFZK010000065.1:512500-522500 GCA_027481765.1 Tenualosa thibaudeaui
CCCTTGAGCAAGGCACTTAACCCTAAGTTGCTCTAGGGGAGACTGGCCCTGAACAATTGATAGTTGACAAATGTATGTGACTTTGGATGAAAGCGTCTGATAAGTGCATCAATGTAAGTTAGGTCTATGAGCTCTGTGGAAAATGAAAACCCCTCTCAGATGGGTGTCATCACCTGCATCTTTTCCTATTCTGACTCTGTCCCCTTCTGAACAGGCTGCCTCTGAGGATCATTTCAATTAGTCAATCAGAGAACAGAGCAACCAGTTGCCACAGTATACAGATCAATCCCATCTCTCCTGTGTGATAAAGGCTAGTTTATCTTTGCTAGCTCAGTGACTGTAGCCAGTGATAGTGGCTGATATTACTGTTCACTTCACTAAATATTCACTTCCATCGGCCCTAAAACACAAAATTAGATTTCAGTTCCACAGATATTGACACCTGTTTAAGAATACCTGGTAGTAAGGTAGTGCTGTTAGTAACAGCTGGTCCGATCCTTGCTGATATGGGCAAGTTATTTGGTTATTTATTTAGTTATTTATTTATTCTTTGATTAGGCTTGTAAGACTGGCTTGTTAGATGTTAAATCATTAACCTTTGTCTATCTCGCAGCCAAACATCAGACTTTGCATTTGTTACTTACTGAACAATGGCGTTAGTTTTGGTTACTTTCAGTTTGGTTTCATTACTTTTGGTTAGTTTTAGTTAGGTTTCATTAGTTTTGGTTGGAGTTAGTTAGTTTTGGTTAGTTTTAGTTAGGTTTGGTTGGTTTTAGTTAGGTTTGGTTAGTTTTAGTTAGGTTTGGTTGGTTTTTGTTAGGTTTCATTACTTTTGGTTAGTTTTAGTTAGGCTTGGTTGCTTTTAGTTTGTTTTCATTGGTTTTAGTTGGGTTTGGTTAGTTTTGGTTAGGTTTGGTTGGTTTTAGTTAGGTTTGGTTGGTTTTAGTTCGGTTTCTCTGAACCCAGCTGAAAACCGCCTCAAAACATTTCCAGAAGTCCTGATGTGTCAGATAAAGAGTTACAACATGAGGCCTCTCTTGTATGGACATAAGATTATTAACAAGGACCACTTTTAGGAGGATGTTCTCTTACAGGACCAAATACCAAACGAGGACTGGACACAGGAGGCTGATTGATATGTCTTATGTCTTATTATGTCTTATGTCTTATTATGTCTTATGTCTTATTATGTCTTATGTCTTATGTCTTATTATGTCTTATGTCTTATTATGTCTTATGTCTTATGTCTTATTATGTCTTATGTCTTATTATGTCTTATGTCTTATTATGTCTTATGTCTTATTATGTCTTATGTCTTATTATGTCTTATGTCTTATGTCTTATTATGTCTTATGTCTTATCTCTTATTATGTCTTATGTCTTATTCGGCCTGTTCAGGAGACTCTGCAGCTTCACACGTTTCTTACCGATAGGGAAGTTGTGGTTTTGCCAAGCATTGATATCAGTACAAGCTAGACATCCAAATGGCTCACTGGAGCACATGTTTTCAGGCCTACCAGCCTGTGCAGTGAGACCGCTACAGATGATCCAGAATGCAGCTGCACGTCTGGTCTTTAACCAGCCAAAAAGAGCACGTCACACCTCTGTTCATTGAACTTCACTGGTTACCCTTGGCTGCTCGCATTAAATTCAAAGCACTTATGATGGCCTACAGGGTGAATGATGGCTCTGCTCCCATCTACCTGAATACTCTCCTGAAGCCCTATGTCACCCGACGACCGCTTCACTCCTCTAAGGAACGTTTTCTAGCACGGCCAACACCTTGTGCAGGTCAATCCAGACTCTTCTCGTATCTGGTTCCGCGCTGGTGGAATGAACTCCCAAATGCTACTAGATCAACTGATACCCTCTCCACCTTCAAGAAACTCGTGAAGACCCAGCTCTTCCAAGAATATCTCCTGGCATAAACTTTGAGAATGCACTTAACAATTTAATTTCTCTGCACTATTGCACTTTCAACTTAAAATGGTGCAGTTTCTATGTTAGCAATATGCACCCCTTGTTTGTTCTTTCATTGTGTCGTAGCTTGAATGTTATCCTTTTTTGTAAGTCGCTTTGGATAAAAGCGTCTGCTAAATGCCTAAATGTAAATGTAAATGTTTTCTGACATCTAACTCTCTGATTCTGATTCACAGAAACTGGGGACCCGATCAGGGACATCAGGGACCTGAGTAGAAATCCAAAATCCCCCCAAAAAAGTGATTTTTGCTTAATATGTCTTGAAGAGGCCTAGTGATGGCCTCTGCTTGCATTAGATACATTTAGCTTTAGAGAGCGAGAGATTAAATATGCCTTACACCATGTGTTTGACACCTCCGATTCCTTTCAAGCTGTAATGGCACAGAACCCTACTCACACACACACACACACACATACGAAGAGTGGACTGCTGGTGTGAATTGCAGCTTTTAGTGAAGGATGGTCTTGCTCCAACATAAACATGCGTAAAGGAGAGAACATGTCTGGTGTCCAACACAAACACGCCTGAGCGCACAGCACACACTGCACTTAGAGAACACATGATTTATGAACACCAGCACAGCACAACAGCCTGTTTGTGTCTTTGGAGGAAACAAAGTGTGTGTGTGTGTGTGTGTGTGTGTGTGTGTGTGGAGAGAGAGAGAGAGAGCATGTATATGTGTGTAGGGGGTGTGAGGGAGTGAAATTCATGGTTCTCTCTCTCTCTCTCTCGTGTGTCTGTGTGTGTTTTAATCGAGACACATTTTACCTATTATTTGTGTGTTTAGGGTAGAGATGTACTGTGTATGTGTGCCTGTGTGTGTGACCTAAGAGACATGTGTGGATGTAGGGTTCAGACTGGAGAGAGAGAGACAGAGAGAGTGCGTGTGTGTGCGTGGCTATCAGTGTTATTGACTGGTTTAGTGGTCAGTCTGATAGACTGCTGGTCAGATGGTCAGTCTGGGGAAGGGGTGGGGTCAGACAGAGTCAGCAGTGCAGTGCACAAGCCCCTCCCCCTGGTCTGATAGCATCACACTATCTCACACACACACACATACAGTACATCTCTGTCCTAAACACAGATAACTAAAACACATTTCAATCAAAACACACACATACACACACACACACACACACACACACACACAGCCACTTCCAATAGTGTTGGGAGGGTTATTTTTTAAAAGATCAGTTACATGCCCACATTACACCCACAATGTTCTATATTTTATCACCTGGAGTGGCACAGTGCTGTCAGGTTATATGAGGTCATAAGACCCACTTCAGTGCCTGAACAACAACCCCCTGCCCTGCCTCAGTGCAGGATACAGGCCATGACACCCCAGCACCATTAGAGTCACTGTGTCCAAGATATCAGAGGCAGAGGGGAAACCATGACACCACACACACACACACACACACACACACACACACACTGTGACAGGGTTTGGGGTCTGTGGGGCGGCTCCAGAGAGTTCAACCTGACAAGGCCAATATGAGAACATGCTTGTGTATGGACTGCACCCAGATGTCAGCCCAAACGGGATCCAGCGACTGGAATGTTTTTGTTTACATTTCTTTCAGCTTGTTCATTCTTCAAGTCATGAAAATGTTTTGTTGTGGTTTTGTGGACAAAAGTGACAAACATGATAAAAACGTGTTGATCTTATGATCCTGCACAAATCACATATCTGACCAGTGCCCCCTACTGGTCAACATGTCTCCTACAGCAGGCCGAGGACTCCGCTCTCAGGGTCTGGTCTCAAATCTTCTATGGTGCATTTTCAGAGCATAATGTTGACAGACTTTTATTATCTTTCTAATCATGATGGTGATGAAAAATAGCAAAAAACAATTTGCAATGGCAATGCAATAAAACATGACTTCAGATGGGTTAGGGGAATAGGTCTTTTATTATATATCTCAATATAGTGATCATTTTACAAGTTTACTGAAACATCTGTTATATGGCATTCAAAAATGTGGCACAGGTAAAAAAAGTGCTTCCTTTTTATTTAATGTCTGCATGTCTCCGACGACAGTAATGAACCAAACAAGGCAAGAGAGTGGGTGGGAGAACAGTTAAGGCACTCGGTGTCATTTTCTTACAAAAACATCGATTTATCAAGTATTCTACACACAATGCAACATCACTCACACCGCATTTCTCTCAGTGTAAAAACAGAGGGAAAGACGAGACATGTTTGAAATCAATCAACCATGACAAGACTATGAGCTTCTCCAACTCTTTCACATTTTGAACCATTATTATTTTTCAGCATAGAACTTAGAACCTGGATTGGGTTCGTAGGAGCGAGCATTCGCTACCTAATCAGTACCCGAACTAGTATGGCAGTCTAAATGTGCTTGATTGGGTCGTTCTCCACGACACTGGGTGCATTCAAACAGCTGTTGCGAACGGGCTTTGGTGTTTTTCATCAACTTGTCCATCCGAACCAACACGTTTCTTTTTTCGTCTTTGAGAAAAGAATGGCAAGACACTACCGACACAAGACAACCATAACACCTTTTCTCTTACAGGATAAAGGCGAAGCCCTGTGCACGTCACAAGCTTCAAAGAGCCCCAGCAGTATGTAATGACACAGTTTGACAGAAACGCATATGGAGGCTTTGCAACATGAGATACGCGTCGTGAAATTAAGTTCTTTTTTAGCTGCACTTACAGGTCAGCGAGCTAAAGCACACTCTGACATAGCGCGCAACATAAGATTTAGTCCACTGTTTAAAGTCGTGGAGATGAGCTTATCGTTTTGTACAAAAGGCACATACATATACCAACAGCTGCCTGCTTTTTAACAGAGTTGACGGTTTAAAGGTCTGCCACGGTGAGTTTATCCAGCCACTCGCCACCCACCGTCCGACCGCTATTAGTCCGGCTAAGTCCAAAGTCCGCTCCTAGGCGCAGCTCCCCATTGACTTGACGAAGGAGCCGTCGGGCAGCTGTCTGAAGATTCCTCGTAAAGTCTCCAGTTCCCGGGTAAGGTGCTCTACCCGTTTCCGTAGTCTATCGTTGTCCGTCGACAACTCGATCACCTTTTGTTGCGTTTCAACGTTGCGCATTTTCGCTTTGTCCCGGCTCTTCCTCACGGCGACGTTGTTCCGTTCCCTGCGCAGCCGGTACTCAACGCTGCTCTTGTCGATTGGCTTCTTGCTCTTTCCCCTCTCGCCGGCGCTCATCATTTTCACTCCACCGCCCGGCAGCCCGCTCTGTTGGTGGTGAGGACTCGGCACCGGGGTCGGTGGTGGCGTCGGGTGACCTGGCTGAAGGTGCATGGTTGTCTGCGCGCAGTGCGCGATTTGGTACTGAAGGTGAGGCAGGTGTTGCGAGTGCGGGTGCAGCTGCGCGTGGTGATAGGTGGGTGGCATTGCGTGGCCGAGGTCGTCTTCTTCCTGCGGCTCTTGTTTGATCGCCAAGGGTCTCATGCGCGCGGGCGGGTTATCGTAGATGGGTTCCAGTTTGGAGTCCATGTATGTCATGCAGCCGTACACTTGGGTCGGCTGTCCCGGGGCGCCCTGGGCGCCGTGCCCGTGAGGGTAGTCGTAGTCTCCGCTCGCCAGCTTGAGCTTCTCTTGTTTAGAGTTGTTGTGAAATAAGTCGGCAAGGAACTCGTCGTTAAAAGCTGCTGGGTCGATGTAGGCTGTAATGTCGATGGAGTTCTCGTTCTCGTAGATCTCGCTCAGATCTCCGCCAGACGTGGGGTCTTTGTAGCAGAAGGCGCTTTGCTGATTGTGTCCGAGGCTGGGCAGGAGGGGTCGTGGAGCGACCTCGTAGAGGTTCGGCTGCTCCATGGAGTATCTATAACCCGCCAGACATGGTGATGAGCTCCGGGAATCCAGTTTGTAGCAGTACCGGAGTCAGCCGCGCTGGCTAGAGGAACACTTTGGGACAGTCGAGACCCGTTGAAGCTGTATGGCTGGGCAGGTCCGCGTGCCGTAGGCGGTCTGTGCCTGGGAGTCTGGGTGAGGGTGCACGGGAATTCGCTGCCTGTGATGCCGTGAACGGTTTTGCGTCTACTCGCGCACCTTGTGTGGGCTAGAGGTCCCTGCTCTGACACTGACAGCCGACTGATTAGCGCTCAGATTATATAGTCAACGCGGTTGCGCACCAGGGTCCTAGCGCACGCCAGGTCGATGCAACAGTCTCAGTTTCATTAATATCAATACTCAAACTGAACTGGAAATGTTCAAATCTTAAACCCTCACTTTGTTCGTTCAAATTGTGTTTTAGACAGGGATTTTATTTTATTCATTTGGAGCATAAAGTTAAACTACAGATGGTTCTAGTTCAATCAAATAATCATTTCAATTGTGCTTCTTTACTCATAATAAAACTTTGTGATGTTTTGTGGTGACCTAAACTACTACCTAATCACGTGAAACTGTCTATATTTAAGTCAGGTTTTATTACTAGGCTGCAGCCTTGTTTCTTAATGTGTCTGACCCACTGTTTATTTAGAAAAAAATACGGTACATTTATATTACCATTTATACTACCATACATACCATATACTGCCAGAGCTGCTCGTGGCCAGGCGAGCTCTGCGCTCTAACGGGAGCTGATTAATTAAACACACGAGTTGGCCGTAGAGTAGGCTACATCTGTAATTATCCAGACACATAGAAATGCACAGAGCACAACGAGTGAGATTAAATTTAAATACTGTATTTTATGAACACTGAACTGGAGAAACTCTGAACCATCGAGTTTTGTATCGTAATGGATTAGTCAACCATTAGATTGTGGTGGTGCGACTTTTTGGCGAAGACAGGCTCTGCAGACGTTAAACTCCCCCTGTGGAATTCCGAAGTTGGACACGGGCTATCTTGGTGTGGTCGAATATGCGCAGCGCAGATTTATTTATGCATTTCTGCGCCAACAGATAGCCTCTGTCCGAACAATTCCAAGCGGAGCGATTAAGTAGATTTTTTGGATAAGTCGGATTTTGGGAACGTATTTCTTCTCTGGAAGCATGTCTACATGAGATGTAGTTCGTCTACACCTGTGAACCGTGTGGAGTCGTGACTCGAGCGCTCTTGCGGCGGAGCTGCTTGTGATAGCTGCTCCCTTGCGCACGGATCAGGAACTTCCTTGTCACGCGCGGGCCGAGGAACAGAGGGCGCAAGGGAGAACCTCATCACACTCCAGCCTTATGCTGGCGGGGGGGTGGGGGGGGGCTGACTTTTCCCATAATTTCATCTGTTATTGTAGCAAAGGCTTGTCTATGGTTAAGCGCTCATCCAGTCTAGTGCCTTGATGATAGTAGCCAGGCCTTATAATCGCATATTCCGCACCTCCACTCTACGCCTCCACTCTACATCGACCGTTTAAAATGTTATTTCTTTATGGGTCATAGTTTTTAGTTTTGACGATTGCATCAAATAACATTGCCTAGACAAGACTACTATATGAAAGACCTGATAAAATATGTAAAGAAAGCTTTCATGGTATTAGGTGTTGTAGGTCTACTGGTCTATTACAATCAAATGAAGCTATTGTACAGTTTTTTAGAGAAAAGCATTGAAAAAGTCAAAACATACTCATAGGCTATTTAATTTCTGCATGTTGTAGGAAGGCCGCCTTAATTCTAAGCTACTCGGGCAAAACATATTATTTGAGGCCTATGGGAAAAAACACATCTTTATTCTATAGCAAGTCGCTGTTGCTATGATTGCCCCGCTGACAAAATGTTCTTACATAAACACTCGAAACTGAAAAGTTGCTTTGCAATTGGTTAGACTTCATGCCAATCAGCCAGTGTATTGCATCATGTCTTCACAGTTGCTCCTCTCATTGGTCGAGCTGTAAGATGCCCCTACAAGGAAAAACGATTTCGCAATACTTCTCAAGCGGCTCCCAATGAACTAGCTAAACAATAACAGACTTCAGCACGCTAGCTACTTTTACTGTCAACATAACTGGATTTTGATATAACTCGGCCACTCTATGGACGATTAAGAAGACGTCAACATTCTGAAGGCAATTCGTGGTGAGTTGTAGAGTTTCTGACATATTTTGCCGAATGTAACATTGTCTGTCAGAAAAGTGTAAAAGTCAGCTAGCAACACCAGCTAAAGACTCAACTTTATTATAGCGTGTTACTGTTGTTGTTTTTTTCATTGTGGTATAAACTATACAAGTACAGTCACTCATCTCGCCCTGACTGAAAATATAGCGTGGAATGCATTAGGGACTGACAAATCAACATTGTTTGAAGTCCCATTGTATGGGGGAGTGAGATGGAAGGCAGTGTCGCTAGTTGACGTGGACTGATCTCACCGATAGCTGGCTAACAGATTAGCCTGCTAGCTAGGTGTTGTGCAATCACACAATCACACAAGGACTAGGCTCGTAGCAACAGCGCTGTCCATCAAAGCCAAACAGTCGACTTGCCATTTGACGTTTATGTTAACTATGAATACTCTGACAGCGCTGTCACGCAATTGTATAATGTTTGTGGCATCTAAACATAGTGTTTGTCGAATGGTTCAAAGGACATCTGACACCATCGAACAGTTAACGTCATTTGGAGTTGCTGTTGTGCTAGCGAAAGTCGGCTAATGTTAGCGGTATTCCCCGTCAGTAGGAGGCCAGCACAGTGGTGTGCTAGATAAGGTGTTTGCCGATAGAATAGTCTATCTGACGTGTTATAATTTCAGACTGAATGCGCAGGGTCACTGTTGACAGAGCGAGTAAGTGCTCCTCAAACGCTCGGTGTGTCTTGGAAGCGATGATTTGCTGGGAAACTGCGACTTACTCTGGTGTTTCCCTTTTCCAAAGCACAAAGGCGTGGGCGGGCGGGGGAGCGAGCAGCGATGATGCAACCACTGGCAACTCCGGGCTAGCCCATGCTGGCGGTCTTATGGCGACATATTTCAAACGCCTTGTGCGAAGAAAACTAGAATAGTCCAGTTGTTGACCACTTTGTCTCGCCTTTGAGTTCGTTAGCAGGGCTTTGAGTAAAAGTAATGTCATGTCGTTAGATATGCGCGGCGAAGAAATGACTCTAATGTCTGCCGTCGATGTCAGCGAGGGCAGGGTATTGCTCTGACACAAAGAACGCGTGCCAACCCCAACATCCTGTAGGCTGTAGCGTGCAGTGTCATTTGAAAGTGAATTAAACCCCTTTTTTCATTGGTGCCTTTTTAAGAGCGAGAGAGTGAGTATGTCTGGTGTGCTATTCTTCTGGTGGTCTCTGACAGGTGGGCACCAGACCCACTCCAATCAAGCTATAATGTGTGTGTGTGAGAGAGAGTGTGTGTGTTTATCACACAACCTCCAGTGTTTTGTGCTGTCGGCAGTATTGTGTGTGTGGCTATCTATTTGTCCCTAGTGTGTGTGTGTGTGTGCATACCTGTTTCCCTTGATACGCCACCCCTTCCACCTGTTGGACTGATGTGTGTGAGCACTTTGTGATCTGTGCCTTCACTCTCACTCTCACACACACTTATTCTGCCGTTTCTGTTGCCATGGGGATCTTCCTTAGGGACCGGGTGTACTGAGGTTTTAGGCTATGTGTGTGTGTGGGATTGAGACTACAAGGGTCCCCAGTAGACTAAATGAATTAGCCTGATGCTAGCCAGGTGTGTGACTCAGTGTGTATGGATCCAACTGAGGAACACCCTCAGGACCCCTGGGTGTGTGTCTGTGTGTGCGGGTGTGTGTTGTAAGGTTGCTATGATTGCCATTTGTTTTATTGTGTGTCTGTGTGCTCTTTGTGTGCAGGTTGTGTGCATCCATAGAGCAGTGGTGCCCCACACACTCCTCCATCTGGATATCCTAAGCCCTTACCCACTGAGTCGCTGCAGCGTAGACTCACCAGAGAAAGCTAGAGGGTGAGCGCGTGTGTGTATGTGTGTGTGTGCGAGAGAGAGAGAAAGAGAGAGAGCACGTGACTGTCAGTCGGTGGGTCAGTGGCTTGGAGCCCATTCAGATGAGCATGCCTTCACAGCAGAAACCAATGACAGACCAGAACGGTGTCAGTGTCATCCAGAGCCAAAC
>JAIFZK010000065.1:525000-527500 GCA_027481765.1 Tenualosa thibaudeaui
TTCACAACAGCTAAAACACATTTTTTGAAACGACCTTTTTCTCAAAACTGCGTACACAAAACCAATTTTTTAAATCACAGACTCAAAACCCTTGAACCTTGTTACATCACATCACCTCCAAACTATTTTAACTGTGCTCAAAACCAGCTAATGGTCTCAGCAGACAAAATGAAAATCCTGCAGAGCTGTGAGTAAACAATAGATCTTCTTCTTCTTCAGAGCTTCTGCAGGAATGAGGTTGTAGGCTGTAACATGCATTTGCAGTTCTGTATTGTAAAGAATGAACATTTAGGCTGTGGGTCAAATAGGGTCAGAGTGCATTACAGGCGATAAGGCAAAGTGCATCATCTCTCCCCATAGGGCCTATGTTAAAGAATCATGAATAAAGCCTTGTAGTTTACAGTAACAAACACAGGTCACTGTAAACTACATTTTCTGTTACAGTAACAATCAAATTCACATTCAGCATGGCCAAAAGAAATAAATAATGTAGTCACTGCAGTACAGTACAGGACATGCAGTTTGCATGGTCAAAAAAGAATCAGGATCTAATGTACAATAAAAATAAAAAGAGTCAGGATTCAGCATCTAATGTACAATAAAAATAAAAAGAGTCAGGATTCAGCATCTAATGTACAATAAAAAGGGAAAATCCAAAAATACGAAAGAATAGAATAAAACACTCAGCACCTCTGCTGTCTGTCTGTCTGTCTGTCTGTCTGTCTGTCTGTCTGCTGTCTGTCTGTCTGTCTGCTGTTGATATAAAACTGAAATCAGCCTGTGGTGACAATGTCATTTTGCAGAAATATGTCTGATAAATATCAGGCACTTTAAAATGTTATTTATATTTACAGTTACAGATAATTGCAATATTGATCATTCAGATATAGTTATTGATTATGAACATTGAAGATTCTGATCACTGGATCAATGATTATTGGTTTTCATTAGGAATGGATGTTTTATTTGACTGAGTTTGATGGATTACAGTAGAACGAGCTATAATATAATATATAATTATAATTGACACAGATGGGTGCAGGGGATCCTCTTATCTCAGGGTTGGACACACACACACACACACACACACACACACACACACTCAGACTAACACACACACACACACACACACACACACACACACACAGACTAACACACACACACACACACACACACACACACACACACACACACAGACTAACACACACACAGACACACAGCTTCATAAACTTTGGTTCATTGACACTTTATTGCCCTAACAACCCCTGGGACAGCTCAATGGGACAGCTCAATGGGACAGCTCAATGGGACAGCTCAATGGATCATGAGTCAGAATGTCCTGGCTGCCATCATCTCTCCATCAAGGACACAGCTCAAGGTCATGACTCCATTCCAAGGTCGCCTGCTTTGTCATCTGACAGGTGATTTGACCCTAGTGCACTTGTAAATAGCCATGTCTGCATGGCACACCCACACTGCAGAGCTGTCATGGCACACACACACTGCAGAGTTGTCATGGCACACACACACTGCAGAGTTGTCATGGCACACACACACTGCAGAGTTGTCATGGCACACCCACACTGCAGAGCTGTCATGGCACACACACACTGCAGAGTTGTCATGGCACACACACACTGCAGAGCTGTCATGGCACACACACACTGCAGAGTTGTCATGGCACACACACACTGCAGAGTTGTCATGGCACACACACACACTGCAGAGCTGTCATGGCACACACACACTGCAGAGCTGTCATGGCACACACACACACTGCAGAGCTGTCATGGCACACACACACTGCAGAGTTGTCATGGCACACACACACTGCAGAGTTGTCATGGCACACACACACTGCAGAGTTGTCATGGCAAATCTGTGAAGGTGGCAAACGAGGTGATCTGTAGGCTTTGAACAAGCGCATGAGAGGTAAATAACAGCTGTGAGCACAGACCAATTCACCAGAAAACTCTCTGCCTTTAAAAATCCTAATTAATTCATCCTCACTCTTCTACCACCCAATGACATATCCCATTGAGGTGAAGGTGAAGTGTTAGGAGTGATCTGTCTGCCCCGAGTCTCACCTGAGAGAACGGAAGGCCAAAGTCTTCTTCAGCATGGAGCGCTGTCTTGGGCTTTAAAATTGTGTCAGAAGAAGTGGGCTGTGTTTCCTGAAATCTGCAAAGCCATTCATAGTTATACCTGTTCCCTGTCGCTGTGCTTTCTTTTAATCAGTAACCTAATTAGATATTTACAGGAAGTGTGTGTGTGTGTGTGTGTGTGTGCTTAGCAGTCTTTCATGAGGTGTTTTACTGGAAGTGAGAAGTGCTCAGTGAACAGGAGTCTGGAGCAGGCCAGGCAGACGTCAGTGGGGAATCAAACATTAACAGACACAGACTGTGCTGCTCTTATCTGTCAGGTAACCTCAGGTGCATCACTGCACCTGTCATCACCACACACCTGGACTGACCGCCGAAACTAACCTGGACCGCATGTC
>JAIFZK010000065.1:542500-557500 GCA_027481765.1 Tenualosa thibaudeaui
TGTCAAGAATGTGGCAGTGCATTTGGTCTTCAGTCAGTCCAAAAGAGCAAGTCACCCCACTGTTCACTGAGCTAAAGTGAGAACCCCTGCCTGCCTGCATTAAATTGAAATCACTAATGCTAGCCTGCAAAGCGCTTACTGGTTCTGCACCTACCTACTTAAGTGCTCTCATAAAGGCTCATGTTACCTCTCATCGACTCCGGTCATCAAAGAAATGGCGTCTGGCAGTGCCAGCACCTCACACAAGACAATCCAGACTTTTTTTATATGTTGTTCCACGCTGGTGGGATGACCTACCGCATGCTACCAGAGAGGGGCGTCCCTGTCTGTCTTCAAGAAGTTCATGAAGACCCAGGTTTTCAGAGAGCATCTCCTGTCCAAGCACTTGGCCTGCCCCGGCCCCCCCAGACCCCGCTGCCACTGCACTCACTCTCACTCTCACCCTCACTCTCACTCTCACTCTCACCCTCACTCTCACTCTCACTCTCACCCTCACTCTCACTCTCACTCTCACTCTCACTCTCACTCTCACTCTCACTCTCACCCTCACTCTCACTCTCACTCTCACTCTCACTCTCACTCTCACTCTCACTCTCACTCTCACTCTCACTCTCACTCTCACCCTCACTCTCACTCTCACCCTCACTCTCATTCTCATTCTGCACTTGACTCCACTCCAGCACTCTCACCGTCTGTTCTGATTTGTTCTGTGTAGCTTGATTGTTACTGCTCTTTGTCTTTGGATAAAAGCGTCTGCTAAATGCATAAATGTAACAGGTAGTGCTTCCTAAAATTTTCACAGTTACAGTAACATTCATGTTCAGTGTGGCCAGAGGATGTAAAATAAAAGCTGGTTTTGTTGAGAGGTAGTGGTAGTGGTGGTGGTGGTGTGTGTGTGTGTGTGTGTGTGTGTGTGTGTGTGTGTGTGTGTGTGTGTGTGTGTGTGTGTGAGGGGGGGGGGGGTGCACTTTAACCCTATTTGGCCCGCGGCCTCATTCCTCCAGGAGCTGTTTCCTTGAACACTGTGCCTTCCGTTTTTGCATTCAGAATTTTAGAAGAAGGTAGTTTCAAAAATGTGTTTTACAAATTCAGAAAAGAAATAAGAGAGAGAAAGAGAGATAGAGAGAGAGAGGGAAAGATGGAGAAAGATATTAATGAGAGAGAGATGGAGAGAGAGGGAAGGGGAGAGAGATAGAGAAAGAAAAAGAGAGGAAGATGTCTGAGTGAGAGTGATTGAGAGAGGAGTAAGAGAGAGATATCTGACTGAGAGAGGGGCAGAGATAGTTCATCCTTTCACAGTCTTCACTAGCCTCTGCTGTGAAAGATAGTTACAGTGATCCTTTCACAGTCTTCACTAGCCTCTGCTGTGAAAGATAGTTACAGTGATCCTTTCACAGTCTTCACTAGCCTCTGCTGTGAAAGATAGTTACAGTGATCCTTTCACAGTCTTCACTAGCCTCTGCTGTGAAAGATAGTTACAGTGATCCTTTCACAGTCTTCACTAGCCTCTGCTGTGAAAGATAGTTACAGTGATCCTTTCACAGGGGACTGTGCTAGAAAATGGACTCCATACATTCCTGCAACAGTGATTGCAGTATGAGAGATAGATTGGGAGAGGTGTATAAGTGAAAGAGTGATGTCTTAATAAAAGAGAGAAAAAGAGGTGTTTGAGTGAAAGAGTGGTAGAGAGAGAGGAGAGGTGTTTGAGAGAAAGAGTGAGCATGAGAGAAAAAGAGAGAGAGAGAAGGAGAGGTGTTTGAATGAAAGAGTGACACAATGACCACTTTCCTACTTTTTATTGAATACTACTGGAGTTTCGTTTACCTTTGTGTTTGTTGTGGATTATCAAAGCATTTAATGCACATTTTTGGAGCAATTACACAGATTGATTTTGGAAACAAAGAGTCGGAAGTGCGTGTGAAACTGCTACCTGCTGCCCACAGTCTAGTTTGGAATTACTTGGAAGGCCGATACATTTAAGTAAAAAAATTGTATGGATTTACTTGGATATTAACGTGGACCTTGGATTAACTTGAATTATTCAAACTTTATCAAGTCCATCTGGAGATAATGTGCAAGTTTTGTGAGTATACCTAATCAAATATAACATGAACTTTTCCATCTTTTCCATTTGAGTGAGCGAGAGAGGGAAGGACAGAGAGATGTTTGAGTGAAAGAGTGACAGAGAGAGGGAGAGATGTTTGTCAGACAGAGATGTGTTTGAGAATGTGTAAGTGATAGAGAAAGAGAGAGAGAGGGGAGAGAGAGAGTGTGTGTGTGTGTGTGTGTGTTGCTAGTGGGAGGTGAGTTGGAGGATTTCTAGTTTGGCATGACAGCTTCTCCCTCTGCTGCAGCTCCTCCCCCTTCTCCTTACGGGGTGAAGCCAGGACATGCCCTCACACACACACACACACACATACACACACACTTCTACATACATAGACACACAACACTTCCAATCCTCACACACACACTTACATTTGTGTCCATACACACACACACACACACATACACATTCATGTACACACACACACACACACAACACTTCCAGTCCTCACATACACACTTACATTTGTGTCCATACACACACACATACACGTTCATGTACACACACACACAACACTTCCAATCCTCACACACACACACTTACATTTGTGTCCATACACACACACACACACACACACAACACTTCCAGTCCTCCTCAACTATCAGCTATCAGGGCCATAAAATAAACACCAACAGCAGGGGAGAGAGAGAAAGAGAGGGGAGGGAGAGAGAGAGAGGGAAAGAGAAAGAGAGGGGAGGGAGAGAGAGAGAGACAGACAGAGTACTAGACATGAGGAGGGAGAGAGGGAGAGAGAGAGAGAGGAGGGAGAGAGGGAGAGAGAGAGAGAGAGAGGGAGAGAGAGAGAGAGAGAGGAGGGGGAGAGGGAGAGAGGGAGAGAGAGAGAGAGAGGGAGAGAGAGAGAGAGAGAGGAGGGGGAGAGTCCTGTCAAACACGGGTGCTGATTTGCTCTGTTGTTGCTGAGCAGGAAGCCAAGAAAAGTTCTCATCCTCTTCTGAGGTCATGCCTGTATACACACACACACACACGCACACACACACACACGCACACACACACATACACATGCGCACAATCACACAGTCACACACCACACACACACAAAACCACAAACATACCAGTCCAGGAGGGGGGACCATCATCAACAGGAAGAATGTGAATAGTATGCATTGTGTGTATTTTGTTTGTGTGTGTGTGTGTGTGTGTGTGTGTGTGTGTACAGTAGATGTATGGTGTCACCCCTCCTGTCAGAACCTCTCTGGTCTGAGTATTGTAATGCCCTTCAGTGTTTGACTCTTCATACACCACATAAACAAACACACACACACACACACACACACTCACACAGACCTGTGTTTACGCGCACGCACACACAAACACACACACACACACAGTCATCTCTCCCCTTTTCTTTGTGCTGTGCTGTGTTTACCAGCAGTGACCTGTGCAGTACCTTACACACACACACACACACACACACACGGTCATCTCTCCCCTGTCCTTTAGTGCAGAGTGTTGACCTGTACAAACCCTCCGCAGTAGCCACCCTGCCAACCCCCGGTTTAGGACAGCTCATCAATCAAGCCAGACCATTTACAGTCATCATTCATCACACACACACACACACAAAGGGCCCTGGAGAGGGCCGCAGTTATGAAACTTCTACAAGGACTAAAGGATCCTTATGCAGGATGATGCTATAAAACTGTGTGTGTGTGTGTGTGTGTGTGTGTGTGTGTGTGTGTGTGTGTGTGTGTGTGTGTGTGTGTGTGTGAGTGTGTGTGTGTGTGTGAGCATGTGTGTGAGCGTGTGTGTGTGTGTAAGCGTGTGTGTGTCTGAGCGTGTGTGTGCGTGTGTGTGCGCGTGTGTGTGTGTGCGTGTGTGTGTGTGAGTGTGTATGTGAGCGTGTGTGTGTGAGTGTGTGTGTGTGTGTGTGAGCATGTGTGTGAGCGCGTGTGTGTGTGTGAGCGCGTGAGCGTGTGTATGTGTGTGCATGTGTGTGAGCGCGTGTGTGTGTGTGAGCGTGTGTGTGTGTGTGAGCGAGTGAGCATGTGTGTGTGTGTGTGTGTGAGCGTGTGTGTGTATGTGTGTGTGTGTGTGTGTGTGAGCGTGTGTGTGTATGTGTGAGTGTGTGTGTTTCCTATATTAACTGACTGCTTTGAGGATTGGAGTGTGCCCTGACGCTTAGTTAGTAGCATTACACCACCGCAGGGCCATGACCTTTCACCTTCATGACCTTTCACCTTTAGTCCAGTTTAGAAAGCAGACTAGGACCAGGAGACGCCAAGACAAGAAGAAGGAGGAGGAGGAGGAAGAGAGGAGCAGTGAAGGAGCAACAGCATCCTTGAACACTTCTCAGGGCATTGATGTGAGTATGTAAGTGTGTGTGTGTGATTAATGATGAGTCAGAGACATGATTAATAATGAGTCAGAGACATGATTAATAATGAGTCAGAGACATGATTAATGATGAGTCAGAGACATGATTAATAATGAGACAGAGGCATGATTAATAATGAGACAGAGACATGATTAATAATGAGACAGAGACATGATTAATGATGAGTCAGAGACAGGATTAATAATGAGTCAGAGACATGATTAATGATGAGTCAGAGACATGATTAATGATGAGTCAGAGACATGATTAATAATGAGTCAGAGACATGATTAATGATGAGTCAGAGACATGATTAATAATGAGTCAGAGACATGATTAATGATGAGTCAGAGACATGATTAATGATGAGTCAGAGACATGATTAATAATGAGACAGAGACATGATTAATGATGAGTCAGAGGCATGATTAATGATGAGTCAGAGGCATGATTAATGATGAGTCAGAGACATGATTAATGATGAGTCAGAGACATGATTAATAATGAGTCAGAGACATGATTAATAATGAGTCAGAGACATGATTAATAATGAGACAGAGGCATGATTAATAATGAGACAGAGACATGATTAATGATGAGTCAGAGGCATGATTAATGATGAGTCAGAGGCATGATTAATGATGAGTCAGAGACATGATTAATGATGAGTCAGAGGCATGATTAATAATGAGACAGAGACATGATTAATGATGAGTCAGAGGCATCATTAATGATGAGTCAGAGACATGATTAATAATGAGACAGAGACATGATTAATGATGAGTCAGAGGCATGATTAATAATGAGACAGAGACATGATTAATGATGAGTCAGAGACATGATTAATAATGAGTCAGAGACATGATTAATGATGAGTCAGAGACATGATTAATGATGAATCAGAGACATGATTAATAATGAGTCATAGGTCATGTACACATTAAGTTATATAAATATAAATGCACACATCCAAAGCCAAAACTATCCCTGTCCACACAGTTTTTCACATCATTTTTTAAAGGTTTCGCACGTTAGAATATTTGTTGGGACCTTCTAGAACACCAACTTCAATCAATGTCATAGCAACCACACGTCGTCATAGTTGAAACTCTCACTTCACAGTGCCCTCTCCAACACATACCCGAAGTTTTCAGACTTACCCGCTTTAAAACATAAAAGCATAATTTTCACTGTTGGAATGTGCCGTATTAGTGTGTACAGAAAGACTAACCAGATCAATGATTATGCATATTCATTTTACCCCACTAAAGGTGGACAGGGCCATAGAGATATTGAAGAACTGTGAATTAGTGTGTGTGTGTGTGTGTGTGTGTGTGTGTGTGAGTGTGAGTGTGTGTGTGTGTGTGTGTGGGTAGTACTGGGCCAATACAGCCTCTGCAACCAATGCAGTTTCCCTTTGGCAATGAATCTGTCAATCAAGCAATTGATCTGTCTGTCTAAACAACAACAACAATCTAAACAATTGTCAAACACACACACACAGACAGCTACACTAGGGTGACATTTGACGTTTGATTGGGACAGTCACGGTTTTGACGATGCACCACTAGTCTGAATTTAACACTAGTTCATACTCTCAAATCCAGGAGTCTCGTATTCAGATTGCAGCTTCCGGACAACAGGGAGTAACTGTAACATTGGGAGGGTCTATTTTGACAGTGCCATTGTGAAGAGGGACAGTGGCAGGGTCTCTAGGAAGGAGAGTCAATGCTGGCATGGGCATCAAGGAAGGGCCTCTAGGAAAGAGAGATGGTCCTGCATGGGCCTCCTGTGAAGTTGCATTCCTCTCAGAAGCAGGTGACAGGAGTCAGCCAGTGGGAGGCAGAGATGATTGTGCTGTAGGTGGACAGAGGAAACAAATGAGAGCAGAGAGAGAGAGAGAGGTTTGTGGCAGCACTAACCTAGAGCAGCATAACTGAGGTGGGGTGTATGCAACCCAACACCACTGCAGGGAGGGTCAGAGGTCACCCTGGTCCACGGCTGGAAGCAAAGCAGAGGCAGTGAAGAGGGGTGATTCACCAGCACCATCTAACTATGGGGAGCAGTGAAGAGGGGTGATTGGGGAGCAGTGAAGAGGGGTGATTGGGGAGCAGTGAAGAGGGGTGATTGGGGAGCAGTGAAGAGGGGTGATTGGGGAGCAGTGAAGAGGAAGGTTCTAGGTCTGAACTTGAAGGAACTGAGAATGTCCGCTTGTCAAATGTGTGTGTGGGGGATTATTCCACAAGAGAGGCACACAGTAGCAAAAATGTCTTCTTCCTATTGTGGATTTTGATGTTCTTGGGATTAAATGAAGACCAGCATCTTAGGGGTTTATCAGGGCAGCAAGGGACAAGTAAGCCTGTCATATATGTTATTCAGTAATAATTAATTAATGGTAACTAATAATTAATCATTATTAATAGTAACTAATACTTAATAACTATTAATAGTATAGTCTATAACCTGATTATTTGATGGTGTTTTTTTGCAGCGGGGGGGATCACAAAGTATCCCGGTTTGAAGTCTTGAAAATCTGTTCACCCTAACCTACACACACACACACACACACATTCTGGAGTTTGATATATTGACACTTGAGAGTTTTTACAGTCAGCTGGCATACTGACACTGTTCATGTTATTACGATATGTTTGTGTGTTTGCACATTTTAGTGTGTGAGGGTGTGTGTACTCCAGTGTGTGTGTGCGTGTGCACTTGTGTGACAGACATATGGGTGGGGATAAGTTCCTCCAGATGTGAAGTACTCCCCTGACATTTCACTGCAGTAGCAGTGCACACACACACACACACACACACACACACACACACACACACACACACACACACACACACACACCACTAAGGTGACAAAAGGACAGAGAGATAGCTGTATTGTAGGCCTGTATTTATGGGTATGCTGCTCTGCAAATACCTGTGTGAGGGTGTGTGTATGCAGGTATGTGAGTCAGAGTAGGATAATGCATCCATATTTGTGTGTGTGTGTGTGTGTGTGTGTGGTGTGTGTGTGTGTGTGTGTGTGTGTGTGTAGGGATTGAGGGTCACTGCTGATTCAGTGTTGCTGCCACTGTCCTCCCCACTCAACAGGGGGAGTTTGCGTAAGAAGTGTTAACGCCCCCCTGCACGCACACACACACACACACACACACGCCAAACGGGTTTTCCTGATGTGACTCTGGAAGTCATCCTGTTCAACCCCCACGTTGAACTGATTGGGAAAGTAGCGTCCCCCACAAGAGGAGAGACTCATAGAACACACACACACACACACACACACATACACACACACAGTTGGATTGCTGGATTGGAGGATGTTGAGGGCAAGCACAAAGAGTCACAGCGAATGAGGTGGACGCATTTTAATAAATAGCGTGTGTGTGTGTGTGTGTGTGTGTAAGAGGGGTTTATTGGAGATTGTGTGGGAGTGTAAAGCCTGTTGGAGTACGGGGAGAAGTGTGTGAGCACATGGGAAATAAGCAACATAGCACACAGCTCATCGGATCACTGTGGTTGTGTGTGTGTGTGTGTGTGTGTGTGTGTGTGTGTGTGTGTGTGTGTGTGTGTGTGTGTGTGTGTGTGTGTGTGTGTCTGGGTGCTGTGTGTGTTGAGTGATTGCCATGTGATATAGGTCATTCACTTCATCTGGCCCAGAGATGCTGTTGCTAGGCAGACGTCATGGCAACAGACGGCTCAAGTAAACAATGGGGAGAGGGGACAAAGTCCTCAGGTGGAATGGACCAATCAGAATCTCTCCCCAGAACTCCACTCTCAGGACCACTACTATACCCCTAAGATCAGCCAGTTACAACCAGCAACCACAGCTACTCTCTTATGGTCAGCCAATCATATTCCTCAATTCCTCAAGGCTCCACCGACACCTAACAGTAGACTACATGATGAAGACTAGACCTAACAGTAGACTACATGATGAAGACTACACCTAACAGTAGACTACACCTAACAGTAGACTACATGATGAAGACTACATCTAACAGTAGACTACACCTAACAGTAGACTACATGATGAAGACTACATCTAACAGTAGACTACACCTAACAGTAGACTACATGATGAAGACTACACCTAACAGTAGACTACACCTAACAGTAGACTACATGATGAAGACTACATCTAACAGTAGACTACATGATGAAGACTACATCTAACAGTAGACTACATGATCAAGACTACACCTAACAGTAGACTACACCTAACAGTAGACTACATGATGAAGACTACACCTAACAGTAGACTACACCTAACGGTAGACTACATGAGGAAGACTACATCTAACAGTAGACTACATCTAACAGTAGACTACATGATGAAGACTACATCTAACTGTAGACTACACCTAACAGTAGACTACACCTAACAGTAGACTACATGATGAAGACTACACCTAACAGTAGACTACACCTAACAGTAGACTACACCTAACAGTAGACTACATGATGAAGACTACATCTAACAGTAGACTACACCTAACAGTAGACTACACCTAACAGTAGACTACATGATCAAGACTACATCTAACAGTAGACTACACCTAACAGTAGACTACATGATGAAGACTACATCTAACAGTAGACTACATCTAAAAGGAGACTACATGATCAAGACTACACCTAACAGTAGACTACACCTAACAGTAGACTACATGATGAAGACTACATCTAACAGTAGACTACATCTAACAGTAGACTACATGAGGAAGACTACATCTAACAGTAGACTACACCTAACAGTAGACTACATGATGAAGACTACATCTAACAGTAGACTACATCTAACAGTAGACTACATGAGGAAGACTACACCTAACAGTAGACTACATGAAGAGGATTACACCTAATAGTAGACTACATCTAACAGTAGACTACATGATGAAGACTACACCTAACAGTAGACTACACCTAACAGTAGACTACATCATGAAGACTACACCTAATAGTAGACTACATCTAACAGTAGACTACATGATGAAGACTACACCTAACAGTAGACTACATGAAGAGGACTACACCTAATAGTAGACTACATCTAACAGTAGACTACATGATGAAGACTACACCTAACAGTAGACTACACCTAACAGTAGACTACATGAGGAAGACTACATCTAACAGTAGACTACATGATGAAGACTACACCTAACAGTAGACTACATGAAGAAGACTACACCTAAAAGTAGACTACATCTAACAGTAGACTACATGATGAAGACTACACCTAACAGTAGACTACATGACGAAGACTACACCTAAAAGTAGACTACATCTAACAGTAGACTACACCTAACAGTAGACTACATGATGAAGACTGCATCTAACAGTAGACTACACCTAAAAGTAGACTACACCTAACAGTAGACTACATGATGAAGACTAACAGTGGAATTAGGCAATTAGGCATGCAAAATTCGATGTCGGGGAAGGGGTTGATGCAAATTAAAAGAAATTGAGTCCGAACATGAACGTTAGAAAATTGTTCTGGATAGCCATAAAAATATCTGTCAAGATTGTTTTGAGAACCTAACAAATAGATGTAACAGAGGTCCAAGGTTTTCCCAATAGCCTGATGAATGAGCTGCCTGTATGCCTGTGTTTACGTAAACTAAAGTATTTTTCTGGGGCTCCAGATCGGTTCTAGATCATTTACGGGATGTGGCGTTTATGAAAGCAGAGAAATCTGATTATGATGTGGACATGAGCCGGCATTTTCAAATAGACTGAAATATAGACTCACTATCGGTAGTCCGTCATCTCATTTTCAAATAGAGTGAAATATAGACTCACTATCAGTGGTCGAAGTCGTCTCATTTTCAAATAGAGTGAAATATAGGCTCACTATCGGTAGTCCACGTCGTCTCTGTGTGTTACCCAGGTAAAGATGCCGGCTACGCGAATTTGCATTAAGTGGATCCCATTTCGTATTTCATATTTCTACCCCTAACACTTCATCATGAAGGGGTCTCATCTTTTGGAGGGCACTGGAAATCAAGAGAAATGGGCCTGGGCCTCACAGTAGACTACATGATGAAGACTAACAGTAGACTACATGATGAAGACTAACAGTAGACTACGTGATGAAGACTAACAGTAGACTACATGATGAAGACTTACAGTAGACTACATGATGAGACTAACAGTAGACTACATGATGAAGACTAACAGTAGACTACATGATGAAGACTAACAGAAGACTACATGATGAAGACTAACAGAAGACTACATGATGAAGACTGCCCAGGGTAGTGAGAAGCCATCAGGTCGTTCTATTAATCTGTCAGTCCATTACCACCTTCATATCTGGCACTGCATACACTCATTAAACTGATGAATCAGCACATCTGGGGAACAGCGTGTGTGTGTGTGTGTGTGTGTGTCTGATAACATGAACTAACAAGAGCTAGACCTGTCAGCTGTTGTGACGCACTGCGGTCTCTTGTGCAGATAGAGGGTGATATAGTCTGTGTGTGTGTGTGTGTGTGCGCATGTGTGTGTGATAGTTGATATGGAGTGTGGATATATTTATGCTATCAGGCTGTATTATAACCCATGTAGGGGAAAGGTCAGTGTGTGTGTGTGTGTGTGTGTGTGTGTGTGTGTGTGAGTGAGTGAGTGAGAGCGGATATGGTGTGATTGTCAAACAAAGAGCGATTCTGATGGATCATTGCGTTCATATCTGGGTTAAAGGTTCACAAGCTTACAGATACTACTACTGCAAAGAAAGCTAAGCACACACACACACACACTTGTATGCAACAAGAAAATCATCCGTCTCTTCTCTAGTTCCTCATTATTATGGGATGTATTCTGATCCAGGTGGATTTTTTTTGTTTCAGTCCAATAGCACCATGGAGTTTCCATGGTAACATCTCTGATGGAGTCTTAGTCTGTGTTTGTGACAGAGAGGTCAGACCAGAATGTAACTGAGTGTGTGTGTGTGTGTGTGTGTGTGTGTGTGTGTGTGGGTGTGTGTGTTTTATAATATTTTTTTAAATGGGACTAGTAATGTGTTTGAGGGTGCTGGGATGTAAGACACGACTGATGACATCACAATTCATGACATCAATAATCACATGATGCCACCTATCTTTTAGACTTTGGAGCCTCAGTAGAAAACTCAACAGTGACGCCAAACATCTCACACACACACAGACACACACACACACACACACTCTCTCTCTCTCACACACACACACACTTTTGAATTACCCAGGTATGAGAGGCAGGCACAATCACTTAAGCACCCTACATATGAGCACATGTATATGAACACTGGTTATTACACACACAAATACAGAGAAATAGACACACACAAACACACTCACACTCACACTCACACTCACACACACACACACACATTCACACACACACACACACACACTCACACACACACACATTCACACACACACACACACACTCACAAACACACACACACACTAATTCAAGCGTCAAAATGTGGTATGCATTCATACACACAAAACATGCTCTGGCATACACTGATGCCATACAGAGACAAGTAATTTTTACACAGAGAGGCCTATACAAACACACACACACACCCAACCAGACACAAATAGGCAAAAACATACAAATCTGCAGCCAAACCTTAGTGTTTTCACCCTGAAATGTGTGAAAATAGCAGACACACATACATGTGCACTGCAATGTACAGTGGATCTTCTTCTCTCACACTCTCTCTCACACACACAGATTTGAAACTAATTTCATCATATTTCATCACCCCCTATTTCTGTGTCCTAAAAGCTGTTCACAGATGACACCTCGTGGTCAAGAGTGGAATTGCACTTATTTTAGATCAGGCCCAGTGCAATGGCACCACAGTGTGGTCATGACGGGAAATACCCTGACAGATAACATAGTACGATGGGGAGCCATTTGACTTTAAAACGTTTACAGTTTTTCACAATTGCTAAAACACAAAACCTCCCATCATTTCTGAAAACAGTTAAAATAAGTCCTAAATGTCAGACTAGATTCACAAAACCATACATTCTTCTTGCAAAATTGAATAATCATCTCAAAACAGTTGAAACTGTGTTCAAAAGTAGCATTATCTGCTATTTTACACATATGCCATTCATTAGAGGAACCAAAAGCAGGGCAAGAGCGACTGAGTGTAGAACCTTTGAGGAACCAAAAGCAGGTGAGTGACTCTGAGCAAAGAACCTTTGAGGAACCAAAAGCAGGTGAGTGACTCTGAGCAAAGAACCTTTGAGGAACCAAAAGCAGGTGAGTGACTCTGAGCAAAGAACCTTTGAGGAACCAAAAGCAGGTGAGTGACTCTGAGCAAAGAACCTTTGAGGAACCAAAAGCAGGTGAGTGACTCTGAGCAAAGAACCTTTGAGGAACCAAAAGCAGGTGAGTGACTCTGAGCAAAGAACCTTTGAGGAACCAAAAGCAGGTGAGTGACTGAGCAAAGAACCTTTGAGGAACCAAAAGCAGGTGAGTGACTCTGAGCAAAGAACCTTAGAGAAACCAAAAGCAGGTGAGTGACTCTGAGCAAAGAACCTTTGAGGAACCAAAAGCAGGTGAGTGACTCTGAGCAAAGAACCTTTGAGGAACCAAAAGCAGGTGAGTGACTCTGAGCAAAGAACCTTTGAGGAACCAAAAGCAGGTGAGTGACTGAGCAAAGAACCTTTGAGGAACCAAAAGCAGGTGAGTGACTCTGAGCAAAGAACCTTAGAGAAACCAAAAGCAGGTGAGTGACTCTGAGCAAAGAACCTTAGAGAAACCAAAAGCAGGGTCAAAGCAACCCAGAGTGAAGTGCCTTACAGACACAAGGGTGCAAACCCTCACTGTTGCCTTGCAAAGCCCTGGCCATCATTACATTACATTACATTTAGCAGACACTTTTATACAAAGCAACTTACAAAGACAGGACATAAACAATAACACACAAAGTGTACAGTGTTCACAGGCAAAGAATAGAATAGATAAGTACTAGTGCAACAGTTACACACACAAAGGTCTAATATACAGATGTCTGAATGCAGGGTTACATACAAGTTACTGCACAGATTATCTTTGCTAAGTGCATATATTGCAGTAGAGGTTTCACCAGGCTGGGACACTTACAACCATATATACACTTGAGCAGTGAAAGAAAAATCAGTGCAAGGGGGTTATTTAGATGAGTAGGGATTAGTTTTGTTATGTCCACGCAAGCCTCTTGAAGGATGGCCCTACTCTTCCAGTGCCTGGTAGCTTATTTCACATCACTGTCATTACCTTTACGCTCCTCGTCTAATTTACCAATTTATGACAAAAAAGTTGCCCGCGATCTTCGGTGTGACAGAGACACATTACTGGGCATAAAAGTCTCACTGGCAGCTCATGCAGAACCAGTTTGTTCACTGAGACCCCCTGCTCGCTTGGGATGCATCTTGCACATTGTCTCCATGGAAGAGGTGCTGCCAGCGACGAAGATTGAGACGACGTGCTAATCAACCACCGCTTACAAGCACACTTCTAGCCAATGTCCAATCTTTGGCTAATAAGTTGTGTGAACTACGTGCAAGGATCATCTTTCAGAAGGAAACGAGGGACTGTAGTATCTGCCTCACAGCAACTTGGCTGTGCAGAACCACCAGAACACCAGACTACCATGCCATTGGACCCACTGGATTCTCTGTGTCGACACGTCAAAAGAATTATTGGGAAAAATCAAGGGAGGAGGCTTGTGCTTCATGATTAACAATGCTTAGTGTAATACAATGCTTAGTGTAATACAATGCTTAGTGTAATACAAGCTGCATTCATCTCCTCGTGTCTCTTTGCTCTCCGGACCTGGAATATCTCACGCTTCTCTGTCATCCATTCTGGTTGCCAAGAGAGTTCACTGTTGCCAAGAGAGTTCACTGTGATAACACACTACATTCTACATTCTACATTCCACTGCTTTCTCACTCAAAGAACTACACACAACAGTGAGCAAAATGGGGAAATTACATCCAAAGGCTGTTTTTATCATCGCTGGGGACTTCAGGGACTTCAGGCATCTCTGACAAAGGTACTGCCTAAATACTTCCAACACATCAATGTAAATACATACATACCAGATCACTGCTACTCTCCCCTCTGCAATGTATTCAAGCCCCTCCTCCGCCCACCGTTTGGCAAATCAGATCACTCCTCCATCCTGCTCCTGCCAGCTTATAGGCAGAAACTGAAGCAAAGCCCTCCCACTGTCAAGATGGTTCACTGTTGGTCTGAGGAATCATTACAAGACTGTTTTGATTGTGCTGACTGGGGTATGTTCTTTGATGCATCTAACGGTGACATAGACGAGTACACAGAGGCAGTCACTGGACTCATGGTGTGTGGAAGATGTTCCAACAGAAACAATCTGGGTATGTCCTAATCAAAAACCATAGATAAACAACACTGTCTTAGGGGCCGCGATTCTGCCTCTGCACTCGGAAACAAGGAGTTGGAGAAAAAAAGCCAGATATGACCTGCATCAACCAGCAGCAAAACAGGACTACAGGCATAAGATTGAGGAACAGCT
>JAIFZK010000065.1:562500-582500 GCA_027481765.1 Tenualosa thibaudeaui
TTTTAAGCCAAGAGATACTCTCTGAAGAGCTGGGTCTTCAGGAATTTCTTGAGGGTGGAAAGGGTATCTGTCGCTCTGGTAGCACTTGGAAGATCATTCCACCAGCGTGGAACAACAGAGGAGAATAGTCTTGATTCACCTGTGCAAAGTGTTAGACGATGTTCCTTGGAGAAACAGAGTGGCCGGGGGTAACATACAGTAGGGCTTTAAAACGGTATTAAGGTAGATGGGAGTAGATCTATCAATCACCCTGTAGGCCAACATTAGTGCTTTGAACCTGATGCGTGTAGCTAAGGGTAGCCAGTGGAGTTCAATGACCAGAGGTGTGATGTGCTCTTTTTGACTGGTCGAAAACCAGACATGCAGCTGCATTCTGGATCATCTGTAGCGGTCTCACAGTACAGGCTGGAAGACCTATTAGGAGGGCATTGCAATAGTCAAAGCAAGAAATAACCAAGGTCTGTACCAGAAGCTGGGTTGCATGTTGGGTTAAGTACGGCCTGATCTTCCTTATGCTGAACAGAGAAGTCATGAGCGAGGATGATTGGACCCAATGAGGTGGTATACATAGAAAAGAGAAGGGGCCCAGCACTGAGCCTTGGGGCCGTCCTGTGGTGAGGTGATGTAGAGCAGATGTTTGCCCTAGCCATGACACATTGACTGATTGCCCTGTGAGATAGGACTCAATCCAGGAGTGCACATATCTGTCAGTTTGTTCAGTAGGATGCAGTGGTTGACCGTGTCAAATGCTGCTGATAGGTCAAGCAGGATGAGTCCTGAGGATCCACTCTGAGCCACTCTGGCTTCTTTTAGGGCTTCTGTCACAGACAGCAGCGCTGTTTTAAGTGGAGTGGCCACTTCTGGAGCCAGACTGGTTGGAAACAAGGATATTGTGCTGAGAAACTCTGTGTTTGAAGATGGTTCGTTCAATAGTTTTAGAGAGGAAGGGAAGAAGAGAGACAGGCCAGTAGTTCTCCACTTGAATTTGAGCAGTGAGCAGAATTTGAGCAGGTTTGAAGGTGGTCGGAAATGTTTAGTGAAGCATTCACCACATGTGTGGCTGCTGTCACAAAGGCAAGGGCTTTGGCCTGTAGAAGGGTGGTTGGAATAGGGTCCAGTGGCTGCCTGTGAGAAGCTTCAACACCTCATCCTCATCATGAGAGAGAAGTGAATGAAGAAAAAGAAGCAGTTGGTTTGGAGAGGCTCAGAGGAAGAACTGTGAAGAAGGGTGAGACAGGGTCTGTGTAGGTGGGTCAGAGAGCTGACTGAAGGGTGAGACAGAGTTTGTGTAGGTGGGTCAGAGAACCAGCTACTAATTGCTGCTACTTTGTCAGTAAGAAATGCAGCAAAAGTGTCAGCTGTGAGGTTGGTTGGTATTTATCGGTGCGTGTGTGTGTGTGTACGCATATCTGTGTGTGTGAGAGAGGGAGAGTAGTTATTAGTACCAGATCCAGTCCTTCCCACAATGCCGAGCTTCTCTTTGGCTTTGATGGTGAAGTGCAGGTTGTTGAGCACTATGGGGGTGTTGTCACGGTAACGCATGCTGTAGTCCTTGAAAGTGATGGAACCTTGCTGGGGCCAACCTTCTGGAATGTGAGCCCCCTTCACCTGCCGAGGAGCCTCTGACACACAGCCCTACACACACACACACACACACACACACACAAATTACAGATAGTCACAAGTCACGAGACTGAATCAGACACAGAATGTGTGTGATAGGGGCCCCCAGCACTGATTGCAATACCAAGGGGGGGGGGGGCTACTAAACCTGATACCATCAGATGTGTGTGAGTGTGTGTGTGTGTGTGTGTGTGTGTGTGTGTGTGTGTGTGTGTGTGTGTGTGTGGGTGTGTTGGGGGTTTTACTATACCGTGATATACTCCATCAGACGCTCAACAGAAGTGAATTTGGCCTCCAGCTCCGTAGACAGCCTCACAACATACTGCAGCATCCCTGTGAGCTGGAAGAAAGAGAGAGAGATAAGGGATTGGAAAAGACATCAGCCACTCAAATTTTGTTGTCATGTGACGTGGGTTTTTTGTTTCAGTTATCAAAATTAGCCTGATGTTAGCAGTTATCAAAATTGATTGAAATGACAGAATTCATATTCCATCACTATAATGACACATCATCTTTCATAACAATCACAAATGTGTGTCACTTCTGCCATTGTGGCCAGCTAACGTTAGCCACTAGCTAAATATCACATTGGAAACAATAAGCATCTTTGCAGTTAGCTTAATCACAGGGAGTGAATGGGGTGAGTTAGCCCTAGAAACACTATACAGCTTTAAAATCTTACAATTCAATCCCTACAAACACACTATACAGCTTTAAAATCTTACAATTCAATCCCTACAAACACACTATACAGCTTTAAAATCTTACCATTCAATCCCTACAAACACACTATACAGCTTTAAAATCTTACAATTCAATCCCTACAAACACACTATACAGCTTTAAAATCTTACAATTCAATCCCTACAAACACACTATACAGCTTTAAAATCTTACAATTCAATCCCTACAAACACACTATACAGCTTTAAAATCTTACAATTCAATCCCTACAAACACACTATACAGCTTTAAAATCTTACAATTCAATCCCTACAAACACACTATACAAAATCTTACAATTCAATCCCTACAAACACACTATACAGCTTTAAAATCTTACAATTCAATCCCTACAAACACACTATACAGCTTTAAAATCTTACAATTCAATCCCTACAAACACACTATACGGCTTTAACCCTATGGGCCTAGGACCTAGGGTTCTAGGCTGTCTACATCTGGCAGTGTTTGATGTGATGCTACTTACAGCGTCCACCATTATTGGCACCCCTGGTAAAGATGACTATGAGGTGGAATAAAAAAATCATCTTTCTGTTTGTCTCCTAATGAAACTGATAGAGAATCATCTCAATGTGAAACACTAATCTGGAGATTCATCAGAATGAAATAAATATTTTTAAACCCATGTGGCACAATTACTGGCACCCCTACAAAATATGATAAATAATAATGTACTAATGTACTAATGAATAATAATGTAAGTGACAGCGGCGGAGCTACAGTTTTGCACATAGGGTGACCAGGGTTATTTAAGGGGATCCGAATATGACCAAAAATGTGTGTGTGGCCCATCTTTGAGCACCACCTGTGAATAACACAGCATAAGCGCGTGGGTGCCAAAACCACAAATATACACACATGCATGTGCATACACACACACACACACACACACACACACAATTGCTCTCTGTGATGGCCCTGTACAGCAGTCTATGATTGCCTTGTTCCTCTCAGTTCCTCAGTGCAGGAATGGTGTTTGTGGGCGTGGTCAGTGGTTCCATTCTGATGCGCAGGTGTGGCTGATCCCTATTTGAAGCATCCGTACTCATCATTCGGTCTCTCCACACCTGCCAGGAGGCTGCTCTTGGGGCTGCTCTTTCTTTTGCTTGATTATGTAACATGCCACACACACACACACACACACACTCACCACACATCTACACCTCGCCACTGACTACTGATGGCTTCCTATTCACTATCTGTTTATCCTGATTTAAAATAAACACAGTCAGAATTTGCCCTGAACTGATACCCTCTCCACCTCCAATGGCACGATTGGGAACTGACATCTTTTATCTGAGGAAGGAGTGAGCTACTGTCACAATGTTGAACCTTTTTGGTGTTGACCACTAGAGGTCGTCATTGCTGGTTATTTTTTCTTTTTGCCCATTCGGTGCCGCTCAGTTATCAACCTCACCTGTTCTCCGTTAGCTTGTCATGTGATTAGTTTAGCCAATTATCTCACAGTATTTAAAGCCTGGGTTTTTGCTCCATCCTCACTGAGTCTTCAGCAGTGCTTCTGCATGAACTTAGTGTTTGGAATACAATTGTTTGAACTTGGTTTTTGTTTACTTTGTCCCTGGACTGTTTTGACTTTGTTCTTGGATTGCCCTTTGGACTGGTCTGTTTTATTTCCTGATCTTGCGGTATCTACTTTATTTTTATGCTGTGACTTTTGGGATTGCCTTCTTCCACTGTGATTTGCCTTCAAGGACTTGGATCTGACTTACAGGAATGTGTTACAGGAATTCTTCCACTGTGTTTGCCAGCTTCAGTGCCTGTTTGTGTTTTGCCAGCTTCAGTGCCTGTTTGATTCCACTCCTGTGAAATAAATTAAAACTCTAAACTTCACCTGCAGTTGTTTGCCTAGCCATCGGGTCAACCTCTGTCCCTTGGAGGTCTAGAGGATTGTTTCTGTGATTAACACGCAGCAGATCTGGGTTCAGATCCTGGTGTTGACAGCTACTCCTTAAAACTTACATCATAATAATATTTTCACTGTAGAACCTCTCCATTTCCTCAGTTATTTGACTGCTTTAAATGTTCACACTTTCTTGCCCAGTTTAAAAAAAAAAAAACACTTCTTACTAAGACGTGCCGTGAACTGTCAATCATCAGTATCATCTTGCCCCCATGCATAGTGAGAGAGGTGGTAAGAGGGGCGGAAAAGGAGCATCTTGGGATCACCAGGTCTTAAAAAGAAAACAATCCCAAGTGACTCCCCTCATTAGCCGATCTATTCAAAATTCACTAAAACTGCAGGGGTGCCAGTAATTGTGACATGTGATTTGTGTACAAATATAATGCATTGTTCTTTATCAGACCAACCTGGTCAAGGTTGTATTCTTCCTTGATGTTTTCATCATGTGATTAAGAACATTATTATTATTATTATTTAACCTGTCCAATCAACGAACAGAGGGAGGCACTGTTGATGCAGAGGTAGAATGCTATCAGTCAAGGCAAGCAATCAGTCGGGCTGATCCAGTTGTTTTAAACATAAACACCTCAAGCACTAGCAATCTCACTACTGAATGTCCAGACCCTCTGTATGAAATGAAAGTGTAGAACGAGGGTCTGGTTTTATTGGCAGGCCAGCTTTACATGTATTTTTAGACAACGTTACCAATCATTATGGTGGGCGCTGTACACATGGCTTACATTAGCATTAGTAGAAAGAACAAATATTTTTGATTCTTTTAGTTTTTTCCATGTTTGCAGGTGTCTCCCCATTGGAAACATGCCAGTGAAAAATATCTTTCCATATTTGGCTAGAGGGGGTTTGGAATCTGGCAATATAAGCATCATAACAGTGCTAATAATGGGGGTGCAATAGACACAGGGCTGCATCATAGTCTCTCTCTATTGCATCATAGTCTCTCTCTATTGCATCATAGTCTCTCTCTATTGCATCATAGTCCTCTCTCTATACACTATATGTTCTAATCATACAGAGGAATGCTATACACTATATGTGGTTTGAAATTGTGAGATATTTCACAGAAAAGAATGAAATGGACACAGAACTGTATTAATATTAGTATTTGTATGTAAATTCAAAGCTAATTTTCTCGTAGCCTGTGCATCACAGCAACTGGCTAGTAACACCGCTGGAAAGTTCAGGTTGTGCAGTTTCACGTGATGTTCCATCTGTCTGACGAAAACTCGGCCAGTTGTCTAACGGAGAAGAATAGGGATGAATTTTCATTCATTCCTCGGGCATTTGGCATATGTCAGGATCATAGGGTTCAACTCTAGACGGGGGATGAAGGTGTCTGACTCACTGCCACTGTGATAAGATCCAGATGGTGGAGCAGGCTAGAATGTGTGTAGGGTTCATCCGTATGGTGTATTCATGCACCACACACCTGTATGATGTAATAATGGTGTATATCTCACCTGTATGGTATAGGAGAGGGCCAGGCCTTTTAAGGAGGGACTGATGGTGTCTGGACTGAGGACCACAAACAGTGCCACCGTCAGGGTGACCATGGCCGACATGAAATCCAGCCAGAAAGACAGCCAACGCGTGCCGCAGTTAAACAGCATGAACTGGTTTGAGTTGTTGTCCACCATGTCTTTAAATCTAAAACACACACACACACAAATTCACAAATAAAGGTGCCTATATGTAAATTGTTGTGTCTGTGAGATGTGTCTGTGTGTGTGTGTGTGTGTGTGTGTGTGTGTGTGTGTGTGTTCTTACTGCTGAATGTACTGTTCTCTCTTGTCGTAGGCGTGTATGGTGCTGTGTGTGTGTGTGTGTGTGTGTGTGTGTGTGTGTGTGTGTGTGTGTGTGTGTGTGTGTGTTCTTACTGCTGAATGTACTGTTCTCTCTTGTCATAGGCATGTATGGTGCTGAGGCCCTGAATGACTGAGGTAGTGAGAGAGATCCATGGTGAACGGCTCACGTTCTCCAAACGCTTCATCTCACGAATGCTCCGCTGGAAAATGCTGGCAAACAAACACATAAACACACACACACATAAATACACACACACACACACACATAAATACACACACACACACACACATAAATACACACACACTGTGTTGTGTCATGTGTGTCCACCTGTTCCCTGGAGCTCACACACACAGAGCTGCTGAGGTGACAGGGAGAGCTGAGAGCGTACATGCACACACACACTAACACACACACACACACTAACACACACACACACACACACACACACACACACACACACACACACACACACACACACACACACACACACACACACACACACACACACACACACACACACACACACACACACACACACACACACACACACACACACACACACACACACACACACACACACACACACACACACACACACACACACACACACACACACACACACACACACACACACACACACACACACACACACACTCACACACACACAGAGTGAAACACTCACTAGAGAACGAGAGTGAAGACTAGTCCAAGTCCAGCCACAGCAATGAGCATAAAGGGGAAGACAGCGGAGATGGTGGCGATGGTGGAGGTGACGATGAGAGAGAACTGCAGGAAAGTCTCCATGTTGAAGGGCAGAGCCGCGTCCACCTCATCCTGGTCCTTGGAGAAGCGGTTCACCATGCGGCCCGTGGGAGTCGTGTCAAAGAAACTCATCGGACTGAACAGGATCTGCAGAGCATACATAGGGTTAGGAGTTATGGCTGTGTGTGTGCGTGTGTGCGAGAGTGTGTGTATGTCTGTGTGTATGTGCGTGTGTGTGTGAGTGTGTGTGTGTGTATGTGTGTCTGTGTGTATGTGCGTGTGTGTCTGTGTCTGTGTGTGTGTGTCTGTGTGTATGTGCGTGTGTGTCTGTGTCTGTGTGTGTGTGTATGTGTGTGTGTGTGTGTATGTGTGTCTGTGTGTATGTGCGTGTGTGTGTGTCTGTGTGTGTGTGTGTGTGTGTGTGTGTGTCTTACCTTGTGGAACATGGTGTCATGGAGCTTGGAGGAGGCACGGAGTGTGACCTTGGTGAAGGAGTAGCCTTTGGTGATGGCAAAGAGAAACATGGCCACCACAGTGAGGCCGTAGACCATCTGGTAAAACTGGAGGTCAGGGTTCAGAGAAATGTCCCCTGCTGTGCCAATCTCAATAGAGGCATTAGTCCAGTTCTGCAACACAAAACACAAGCACAGACCTGACCAGCCTCTCAGGAAGCACAGACACACACACCGTTCACTTATTTCACCTAGTGGCCATCTTGAAATGAATGTTCCCACCAGACTAAAGGTTGATGCTGAGAAGGAGGAAAGGCTTGAGCAGCAAACACTGATCTGCTCACTCACACACTCACTTACTCACTTACTCACTCACACACTCACTCACACACTCACTTACTCACTCACACACTCACACACACACACACACACTCACACACTCACACACACACACACACACACACACTCACACACTCACACACTCACACACTCCAGTGAATGAAGTCTAGACATGGAGGGAGGAGTGCTCCAGTTCTGGGACTGGATGAAAGGTGACATCACTGATATCAAAGAGGTCAAATATTCCCATAAGCAGAATATCAAAATGGCAGAGGGGGGTGTCCTCTGTAAAATGGCCAGAGAAATTCCAGTTTCTGGAAAGAGGTAGAAGATCAACTGAACAGAGAAATGACATCTAGGAGCTGCTTTATTTACTGGGAATATCTCACTTTAGTTCAGGGACAGCAGACATGTGGAGCCTTTATCTTTGTGTGCTCTGTGATCTGGGATCAGAGGAGTCAGTGCCTTTATCTTTGTGTGGTCTGTGATCTGGGATCAGAGGAGTCAGTGCCTTTATCTTTGTGTGGTCTGTGATCTGGGATGAGAGGAGTCAGTGCCTTTATCTTTGTGTGGTCTGTGATCTGGGATCAGAGGAGTCGGTGCCTTTATCTTTGTGTGATCTATGATCTGGGATCAGAGGAGTCAGTGCCTTTTGTGTGATCTATGATCTGGGATCAGAGGAGTCAGTGCCTTTTGTGTGATCTATGATCTGGGATCAGAGGAGTCAGTGCCTTTATCTTTGTGTGGTCTGTGATCTGGGATCAGAGGAGTCAGTGCCTTTATCTTTGTGTGGTCTGTGATCTGGGATCAGAGGAGTCAGTGCCTTTATCTTTGTGTGATCTATGATCTGGGATCAGAGGAGTCAGTGCCTTTATCTTTGTGTGGTCTGTGATCTGGGATCAGAGGAGTCAGTGCCTTTATCTTTGTGTGATCTATGATCTGGGATCAGAGGAGTCAGTGCCTTTATCTTTGTGTGGTCTGTGATCTGGGATCAGAGGAGTCAGTGCCTTTATCTTTGTGTGATCTATGATCTGGGATCAGAGGAGTCAGTGCCTTTATCTTTGTGTGATCTATGATCTGGGATCAGAGGAGTCAGTGCCTTTATCTTTGTGTGGTCTGTGATCTGGGATGAGAGGAGTCAGTGCCTTTATCTTTGTGTGATCTGGGATCTGGGATCAGAGGAGTCAGTGCCTTTATCTTTGTGTGATCTGGGATCTGGGATCAGAGGAGTCAGTGCCATTTTGCACCTTTGCTTCCTGTTTGCAAAGGAAATATTCACACAGTGTGCGTGTGGCTGGCTATGTCACGTGTCTGTGGGGAGGGTGGGGCATTGTATTTGTGTGTGTGTGTGTGTGTGTGTGTGTGTGTGTGTGTGTGTTTACCCCAGATCCTTGTTCCAGCCAATAGCTTAACCACCAGTTGCTGAACGCTGTCGTTCCCACAAGCAGTACAAAACTCAACATGACGAAGACTAGAAGGATGTAACCTGCAGACACACACACACACATATACACACACACACGCACAGACACACACACACACGTATACACAAACGTGCATACGTTTTTTAATCATCATAGTCCCATTGCATATGTTTTTAAATCATATTTATAGTGTGATAATCAGCAATGTTACAGAATATGTATTATAGTATAGTAGCATAAAAAATTATGCTGTAATTCATCTGTAAAAAATTTGAACATGTTTGTTCTGTGCGCACACGTGAGCAACTCCACTCCCTGCTCCACCCTGACAGACGGGGACCACTCTCAGACACAAGAAGCCTTATCAATAGATTATGCTTCAGTAACATACTGAACAAAACTTCATATACAAATAACAAGGGATCATTTGAAAAGACACATATCAGATGCTAAGTGTGTGTGTGTGTGTGTGTGTGTGTGTGACGAGACTAACCTCCTGCAGCTTTGCAGAAATGGTGATATGTCCTCCAATTCACTGATCCTTCCTGAGTGAATTCCTGTCTGACCAGCTGGTTCTCTGAACCTGATCACACACATGCACACACACGCACACACATGCACAAACACGCACACACATACACACACAAACACACACATTGTTGCATTTGTATTATTGGCACAATTTTCATCCCCCATCCAATAATATGCAAACACAGTCTCTGTGACTGTGCTTCTCCAAGTGTTCACACTGACACACTGATGGTGATCTGTATGATCTGACTGACTGCACAATCACACTGATGGTGATCTGTATGATCTGACTGACTGCACAATCACACTGATGGTGATCTGTATGATCTTTTATTGTTTTTCTCAGCATGGCTGAATGATGCTTTCCTCACGTTTCTTCCCAGTAAAATGGCAGCACTTATCTGCCTGCAGACATCTGGCTCTTATTTGTTTAAGTTTTCCTCCTGCTAGCAACATATCCAGAGATGTATAGTCAGTCAGTAAAATTACTTCACAACAGTCTGTTTTGGAAGTATCAATAGATTTAATACTTTGCTTAAATTGTTAAAAATGTGTCAACTTTTAATCTTTTTTTACCCTTTTCGCTCTTTTACTCTCCACTACATTTTCAATTTTTAGCAGAGTTACAAGTATCAAATGAAAATGAGTTTTGGGCGAGCTGACTTCTGGACGAGTTCAAACAACAAATTTACCTGCGTGAAGTTGGCACCCCATATGTTGAAAATATGAATAAAAGTATTTTGATTTGTTTATGCATTGTGTGTGCATGGTTGTGGAGGCAAAATTAACATGTGTGCACAAACCATCTTTATGATATTTAACTTTTAACAGGTTGGTGACCTGAGGTCACTCAGCACCCCATTAACATCCAAATGACTTGAAAATGGTTGGAATCAGTTGTTTTTCAAAACATTTTTTGAAGTTTGTTTTGAGCTACATGTCTTAAACAGACTTTTTCAGCCCACTTGTACTTTTACTTTCATTACTTAAGTACATGTAATTATAGATTACTCAGGGCTGTCAAACGATTAAAAATGAATCCTGATTAATGTCTAAATTTCTAAAATTATGGAGATAATCGCAATTAATCCCAAAATCATGAAAAAATGAAAATCATGCTTCTTTAATGAACTGTTCAAATTGTACTCAAATACATGTCTATGAAACATGTTTGCTCTGATGATCACAGCAGACTTAATCTAGAGCATAGCAGTTTAATTTCTTGAATATATGCTTGCATGTTCATGTCTATTACAGTAAGGTTCATCTTCTCAGACAGACACTTTTACATAATATATGATGCACAAATATTTGGAATTTGGGTTTTGTTAGGGCCAGGCATATAACGAATTCTTTCATTTTCTCACACACACACAGAATAATAAGTGTAAATAAACCTATATTTGTTTAGTTTTTGTTTTATTTTAGGACATCATGGCTATTGTATGCTTTGTTTCCATTGCTGTGTGCTATTCCACTGTAAAAGATGCATTCTGCAAGGTTTATTTAGTTGTATTATGACCACAGCAGCGCACTCCTGGCTCAAGTCCTATCTTACTGGACAGTCGTTCAATGTCTCATGGCTAGGACAGACATCAGCACTTCACCAACTCACCATAGTAGAGGGAGTACCCCAAGGATCTGTGCTGGGGCCCCTTCTCTTCGCCCTGTACATCACCTCGCTGGGCTCAGTTATCCACTCCCATGGCTTCTCATACCACTGCTATGCTGATTATACCCAGCTCTATCTGTCCTTTCCGCCTGATGACTCCACTGTGTCAACACGGATCTCGGACTGTCTCTCTGGTATATCTGCATGGATCACCTCCAACTAATCTCTCAAAAACTGAACTGCTGGTCCTCCCAGCCATACATCACGACATCAGTATCAAGATAGACTCCCTGTCTGTTTCTCCCACCAAAGTGGCAAGAAACCTAGGTGTCATGATTGATGACCAACTGACCTTTGCAGATCACGTTGCCTCTGTGGCTCGGTCGTGCCGTTTTGCTCTATTCAACATAAGGAAGATCAGGCCATACCTAACCCAACATGCAACCCAGCTCCTGGTACAGACCCTGGTTATCTCTCGGCTTGACTACTGCAATGTCCTCCTATCAGGCCTACCAGCCTGTGCGGTGAGACCGCTACAGATGATCCAGAATGCAGCTGCACGTCTGGTCTTTAACCAGCCAAAAAGGGCACATGTCACACCTCTTGGCTGCTCGCATTAAATTCAAGGCACTTATGGTGGCCTACAGGGTGAATGATGGCTCTGCTCCCATCTACCTGAATACTCTCCTGAAGCTCTATGTCACCCAACGACTGCTTCGCTCCTCTAAGGAACGTTTTCTAGCATGGCCAACACCTTGTGCAGGTCAATCCAGACTCTTTTCATATCTGGTTCCGCGCTGACCTCCCAAGTGCTACCAGATCAACTGATACCCTCTCCACCTTCAAGAAACTCGTGAAAAAGAATATCTGCTGGCGTAAACTTTGAGAATACACTTAACAATTTAATTTCTCTGCACTACTGCACTTTCAACTTAAAATGGTGCAGTTTCTATGTTAGCAATATGCACTCCTTGTTTGTTCTTTCATTGTGTTGTAGCTTGAATGTTATCCTCTTTTGTAAGTCGCTTTGGATAAAAGCATCTGCTAAATGCCTAAATGTAAATGTAAATGTAAATTTAGAACTTTTAGACAAGTAGAGTTTTGAATTGACACATTGTTGCAAGTCATTCCACTCAGCAACTTTGTCTGTAAGAATTTGCACTTAAGGACTGAGCGTGATACATTTTACTTGGAGCTTAGACAAGTACTCACGGATCAAGAACAAGAACAAGTACTCACGGATCAAGAACAAGAACAAGTACTCACGGATCAAGAACAAGAACAAGTACTCACGGATCAAGAACAAGAACAAGTACTCACGGATCAAGAACAAGAACAAGTACTCACGGATCAAGAACAAGAACAAGTACTCACGGATCAAGAACAAGGCCTTTATGTTCTCCCTTACTCATATTATTTGTGTACTGTTATTATTTGTTATTTGTACTCACTGTACATTGTTATCTATACGCTGTACAATAGGCTTCCTGCAACGCTTTATAAGGACTGGATTAATCTGAATGCTAAATCAGCTGGGATGTTTCTATTTGTACTTATTGTAAGTATTTTAGTTACTTTACTATTCTGCAAACTTATTTTCTTATTTTCTTTTATTTTATGTGTATCTTACGGTGGTCGTAGGAATATATACCTGTCTTATCTGCAGTGTGTTCAGACTCTTCTCCTTTCTTCAGCTCATCGGACATGTCAAAGGCTGGATAGGACACAAGAAAGATGAGAGAGAGACGTCACACACACACACATACACACACACACACACGCTCAAAAACCACTACTGACAGCTCAGCTACTGACACACTACCTACAGATCTATAAGGGCAGGGAGAGCTATAGGTGCCGCTTTAGGACCTGGGTGAGCTATAGGAAGGTCTACTCATGGAGGTGTGCAAATGACCTGGGTGAGCTATAGGAAGGTCTACTCATGGAGGTGTGCAAATGACCTGGGTGAGCTATAGGAAGGTCTACTCATGGAGGTGTGCAAATGACCTGGGTGAGCTATAGGAAGGTCTACTCATGGAGGTGTGCAAATGACCTGGGTGAGCTATAGGAAGGTCTACTCATGGAGGTGTGCAAATGACCTGGGTGAGCTATAGGAAAGTCTACTCATGGAGGTGTGCAAATGACCTGGGTGAGCTATAGGAAGGTCTACTCATGGAGGTGTGCAAATGCTGTCAGTGCAAAACCACCAGCTCATCTACGTCCAGTGTTCTAAAGAGAACACAGTAGAATGTGTTGAGTACCGGGGTTGATGACTCCATTGTTCCCACTTTTGTTTGTAGTCGGCTCTGGAACCTCAGTGGGCTCAGGAACAGCTGACTGTTCTGTACTGTCCTCCTTTACGGAACACAACATAGAGATGCACCAATCAGAACACACACTTTCTTTTACATTTACATGTATGCATTTAGCAAACGCTTTTTTACAACACAATGAAGAGAGATTAACCAATCAGGACACACAGGCATAAAGAGAGATGAATCAATCAAAAAAAACACAGAAAGATAGATTAATGGAACAAAAACAGTCAGAAAGAGAGATTAATGGAACAAAAACAGACAGAAAGAGAGATTAATGGAACAAAAACAGACAGAAAGAGAGATTAATGGAACAAAAACACAGACATCAGAGATACCAACAAATCACTTCCAGACTCAAAAAATGATTTTGTGTGTCTGTAACAAACTTACCCATTCAACATAATGGCAGTAGCTATGGCAGCAATGTGCTAACAGTTTTTGAACTTGGTTTAAACGTAATATATTTTTGTAACTTGCCTTTATTTTGCTCTGTCCACTTAAACTAACGTCAGTAATGTCATCCAAGTGGTTGTCATGCAGTGAAATAACACTACTAAATTTAAAATGTTACGTTAGCTAGTTTGCTAGCATTAGCTCGCTAACAACTAGTGGTGAGTGGTAGCTGCCTGACCTGAAATAAAGTTCATTTTCTCCAAATCAGTACAGTTCTTCAAACATCACACTTACACTATTAGGCTTAAAATGATCACAAATACTTGCAGACTACAATAGATCATTCCAAGAAAACCTCAATAACTCCAGAGAAACATAAAAACCAGGCTTTCTGGTCTGCCTAAAGGGGGCCGCTTAACCCCCCCTCCCCGACGGCTCGTTATCCTGGCTCCTTTCATGAACACTGAACATTAGGTCCTTTTCATGGTGCAACCAACTCCATTCAATTGAATCCAGAGTGACTTTTTTCTATGCAAAACTACAACATGATGGAGTGCAGTGTGTGTGTGTGTGTTTGCGATTGTGTGTGTGTGTGTGTGTGTGTGTGTGTGTGTGTGTGTGTGTGTGTGAGGTACCTGCTTCTGCTCCTTCTGGAAGTTGTTGATGAGCTGAGCGTAGCGGCCCTGAGCCTTCATCAGAGACGTGTGTGTCCCCCCCTCCTTAATCTCCCCATTTTCAAGAAGCAGAACATCATCACAGAACTCCAGATACTACAGGAGAGGAGAGGAGAAGAGAAGAGGAGGAGGAAAGTAGAGGAGGAGTGGATGAGGAGAGGAAGGAACGAAAGGAGGAGAAGTGAGAAGAAGGATATTTCAGAGGAGAATATTTTATTTCATTGAGGCTGTAAATCAGAGAGGTGATGTGAGGACACTCATGCTGACTAGGCACCTCTGAAACTCAGGCCTGGGCCAAAACAAACAAAGCCCCACCTGAACCCTAACACACACACACACAAAATGGCCGAGAGTACTGACTATGGCTATATAACCATATTTTTTTCTGCCCAGCTGATTTATCATTGACAAACCAGTAGAACATACAAGAGCATAAATCTATAGTCCAAATATTTTCCCATAAGAGTGGCTTGTTCCTTCACAAAAGAGTGAGGTGCCTCCGTGACACTCAATAGTGTCCACTAGAGGCAGTATTATGTCTAAAGCTGCTGTCCACTAATTACCTGTAGCTGTATCCAATAGGAGCACTGTCTCGTCTAAAGCTGGTGTCCACTAGTTACCTGTAGCTGGGTTAGTGTCCACTAGGGGCAGTGTCACTCTGCTGTCCACTAGTTACCTGTAGCTGGTGTGTGACCAGGATGACAGATTTGCCCTTGAGGGCTTTTTTGACGCACTCCTCAAAGATGTGTTTGCCCACGTGAGCGTCCACTGCAGACAGGGGGTCGTCCAGCAGGTAGATGTCCCGGTTTGAGTAGACCGCTCTAGCCAGACTGATCCGCTGCTTCTGACCGCCCGACAGATTCAGACCACGCTCACCTATCTGCACACGCACACACACACACACACACACACACACAATAACGTGCAAACATGAATGACACATGCACATGCTGTATAAGACATATGCACATAACACACACACACACACACACACACACACTTGGGTGTGTACATTAAACTTCACCTCAGTTTTATCACCATAGGGGAGGATAGCCAAGTCTGGCTTGAGGGAGCATGCATTGATGACTTCATTATACCTGTGAGGGAACAACACACACACACACTCATACAAACACACACACACACACACACACACACACACACACACACACCAGTCACTGAACATCCTGTAAACGTTTTCGTGTCCCACCCACTATAAAGATCATTTGGGTCTACAGACTTTTATGTGTGTGTTGTGGTTGTGAGTGTGTGTCAACAGAGTTTTATGTGTGTTATGGTTGTGAGTGTGTGTTACCTGTGCTGGTCGAAAGGTTCTCCCATGAGAATGTTGTCTCTCACTGATCCATGGAAGATCCAGGCCTGCTGAGAAACGTAGGCAAACGTCCCATCCGCCTTCACTGACCCACTGTGCAGATGCATCTGATACACACACACACACACACACACACAGAGAGAGAGAGAGAGAGAGAGAGAGAGAGAGAGACTAATGCAAATCTGGCTAAAAAATAGATGATCTTCATATGACGACAGCAGTAACCCACTCTACATTCATCTGCCTGTTTGTTTGAACAGGCAGGCTATAGGGGAGGTATGCCATGTGCCGTGTGTGTTGGGATTATTCTGGGCACTGAAAGCAGGTTAGGTTTATTGGCGGTGTAGTTAATATGTACTGTGCCTTTAAGAGGGCTTTGTTTAGCCATGATGTCATCAGCACAGGCTGGGTCCAAGTTGATGGAAGACTCAGAGAAGCCCATAAAGTTCTGTCACTAGATGTACAACTGCTGGTCACTGTGGTCCACATTAGCTTGGTTTAATCATATACCTAACTGACAATTAAAGTGAAACATTGACACTGAAGTTGTCAAGGGTCCTTCTCACCATGCCCATGAATTAAACTGTCATGCACATGAGCTTACAGTCATTACAGTGATCATTTGATTAGTAGCACTTAAAGTAGCCACCTCTATAATAGCTACGTAGTTATTAGTGGGCATTGGTGGGCATTAGTGGACATTGGTGGACATTAGTGGACATTGGTGGACATTAGTGGACATTGGTGGGTGTTGGTTGACATTGGTGGACATTAGTGGGCATTAGTGGACATTAGTGGACATTAGTGGGCATTAGTGGATATTGGTGGACATTAGTGGACATTGGTGGACATTGGTGGACATTGTTGCATTCATTAAGTTTAGGAAACGGATCGGCCTGTGTATCAGCTAATGTTTTCGATACCCGATCCAAGTATGTTTTCCATATCGGGACCGATATCCGATCTAAATATCGGATCAGTGCATCCATAATGTTTATGTGTTTACCTGTTTATGTGTTTACCTGTTTATGTGTTTACCTGTTCTAGGAGGCTCGATATCAGGGATGTTTTGCCACTGCCCACATTTCCACACACTCCTAGCAGGCTTCCCTGGAAAACCAAAACACAAGGCATGTGTGTGCACACACACCCACACACACATATAATTAGTCTTGACTTAGTCAGACAGCACTAACAGTATATTATATCTATCTATAAATGCAAGAAATGTCTATCTGTATGTGAGTGTGTGTTCCACTCATAACTCTCAAACCATCCAACTGACCTCCAATTTGGTGTGTGTCTTGTTAATGACACGAGTGAGTGCAGGGCCAAGTTTGGTGTTTGGACAATACATCCTAAAGGTACAGTAACCCTCTGCCACTGTATCCTCTTCCCATCTCACATACGAGATAAAAAGCCTCATGTTGCAGCATGTTGCACATTCACCTCTTACCATCGAAAGGAATTAGGATGTAACGCCGACCTTGCAACAACATGCCAACACATGAAGTTTGTTCTAATGTACATTTGAAACAGGTGCTGTTGCCTGAGCGTCTGGACATCAACTATGACAGATAACGTTGGTTCAGAAATGACTACTGAGGTCTATAGCACAGGCATGTCCTCTGGAGCTTACGTAGTTAGCCTGCATTTTATCATTTTGCGGCAACAACAAAGCACACGTGTATGTAATGAGTCTTCAAATATTTTCAACTGTCTTAAAATATCTTCAACTGTTTTATTATGTGTAACCCAAACATGTTATTTCAACTCTTGCTACTTTGGACTGGCTTTGCAACCATCCCACAAAAAAACAGAATCTCTATGAACTTCACAGGGCTGAATCTATATCATCATCACTGACTCATTCAGTATGAATCTACTTCCACACATGGAACTGTAGACTGTTCTCACACTGGGCTACAAGCTTCTTGGACAACCCTGTTTGTATGGATTATATTGTATATATTTACACTCAGTTATTTTCTCTGAGCTTTTTTGGCAGTCATACACACACACACACACACACACACAGACACACAAACACACACACACATGCACACACCTTAGTCAGGGTGAAGCTGATGTTTCTGAGTGTGTGTTTCTTCTCTGTGGTGTGTGTGTCTGTGTTTGTGTCCTCAGGTGAGCTGTCAAGTGACTTCCAGGAGAAGGAGGCGTTCTCCATCACCAGCGCCGCACCCAAATCCTTCTTCTGGGTCAGATAGGACTCAGGGTTCTGGAGCAACAGCAGCTTCTGAACAGCGCACACACACACACACGCATGCACACACACACACATATCAGATATATTCAGTGTTTCCTGCAGAAAATTAGTTAGTCAAGGTGGGTGGGTTAGCCAGTATCAGAGACTAGTGACTATTAGCATTGGAAAGGTTAGTTATATTGACATTAATGCATTTAGCAGACATATCAAAGTGACTTACAGCGTGTCAACTATCAATTGTTCAGAGCAACAGTGGGCAGCTGTGATTCGAACCCACACACACACAGACCACACCAGGCACACACACACACACACACACACACAGACCTTGAGTCGAGAGAGGGCCACAATGCCTTCAGCCAGGGCTTTGACACAGAAAGGCAGCATCCCCATGGAGAAACGCATTGAGTTAAAGATAGCTATCACAGTGAAAGCCTGCAGAGGAGAGGAGGAGGAGAAGTGAGAGGAGAGGAGAGGAAAAGAGGAGAAGAGGAGGAGAAGTGAGAGGAGAGGAGAGGAAAAGAGGAGAAGAGTAGGAGAAGTGATGGGAGAGAGGAGGAGAGGAAAAGAGGAGAAGAGGAGGAGAAGTGATGGGAGAGAGGAGGAGAGGAAAAGAGGAGAAGAGTAGGAGAAGTGATGGGAGAGAGGAGAGAATATCTAATTACATCATAATAATGTATTAGGACAACCAGCATAGAAAACTTATGACATCAAATACGGTATATGAAATGAAGAGGATAGAGAGAGAGAGACAGAGAAAGACAGAGGTGAGAGAGGGTGAGAGAGAGAGATGAGAGAAAGAGAGAGAGAGACACTGACCGTTGAGGGATCCAGACGGAGTCCCAAGAGTGTGTGTGTGATGAAGGTGAGAATGGTGGCCAGGGTTGGGACAATGGCTGTGTTTGCAGCATTCACACTCTGCACATAACCAGCCCTCTGAAGCAGACCCTTCTCTTTCTTACGGATCTCTAAACACACACACACACACACACACACACACACACACACCAGAGCAGACCATACACCTGATGAGTCATTAAAGTAGAATGGAGTCATGAAGTCAGCATAGTGACAGAGCAGCCATGAGAATCTTGGCTTGATTGCTGGGTGTGGCTACCGTGAAACTCTGCCAAACACTGATTTCAGGGGTTATCACATACACACGCATGTATAAACGAACACACACACACACACGTAAATGAACACACACACACACACACGTACGCATGCATGCATGCACTCACACACACATACACACATGCACACAAGAGGCGAGAGGGAAGACTGCTTCCTACACAGCGCAGGTGTTGGTTGACATTTCTGGATTGACTTATTCAAGGACTTTTCCATTGTGACGACTGGCACTCGCACACAGAGGCCTGGTCTCCTCACCGACTGGCACTCGCACACAGAGACCTGGTCTCCTCACAGACTGGCACTCGCACACAGAGACCAGGTCTCCTCACAAACTGGCACTAGCACACAGAGACCTGGTCTCCTCACAGACTGGCACTCGCACACAGAGACCTGGTCTCCTCACAGACTGGCACTCACACACAGAGGCCTGGTCTCCTCACAGACTGGCACTCGCACAGAGGCCTGGTCTCCTCACAGACTGGCACTCGCACACAGAGACCTGGTCTCCTCACAGACTGGCACTCGCACACAGAGACCTGGTCTCCTCACAGACTGGCACTCACACAGAGGCCTGGTCTCCTCACAGACTGGCACTCGCACACAGAGGCCTGGTCTCCTCACAGACTGGCACTCACACAGAGGCCTGGTCTCCTCACAGACTGGCACTCGCACAGAGACCTGGTCTC
>JAIFZK010000065.1:590000-627500 GCA_027481765.1 Tenualosa thibaudeaui
CTTAGCTTCATTTTCCCAAACTCCACTTAGTCTTTACTCACACTGTTTAACTAGCGACTAGCTTAGCTTCATTTTTCCCAGACTCCACTTAGTCTTTACTCACACTGTTTAACTAGCGACTAGCTTAGCTTCATTTTCCCAAACTCCACTTAGTCTTTACTCACACTGTTTAACTAGCGACTAGCTTAGCTTCATTCTCCCAAACTCCACTTAGTCTTTACTCACACTGTTTAACTAGCGACTAGCTAGCTTCATTCTCCCAATCTCTACTTAGTCTTTACTCACACAAGCCACTAGCTTAGCTTCAGTCATGCCAAACAATTCCTGTTGCTAGCCTTGAGGGGAACACAGCACCTGTTTTGTGTTTAGAACATTTAGGAATGTCTTCCACATATGTGATGTCTTACAGTAAGGTAGGACTGCGATGAGGAGGCTAATCTAGAGCAGGCCCATGGGCTTGTGAGTGAGGATGGCTCTGATGACATCATATGCACACACACACACTTGTAAGCATGGTGTGAGCTGACACTGTGTGCAGTCAGCTCCAGTGGATGTCACACTCTGCCTTGAGGGTCTGGAAACCTAGCCAGCAACCAGGGTTCATTTGCTTCTTCCCATTGGGAGTCAAATGTTTTTCTATAGTTGAGCTACTTATTTAATTAAATTTAAATAAGAATTAACTGAATTAATTAAATTGAATTAACTGTAAAGATGCTAAACTAAATCCCAAACACATAAATACACACAAGCAAACACACTAAACACCAAACACAATAGACACAAACACTCAAAAGCAACGCAGCTGAGCTGAGTCAAATTAATGGTGATGACACACTATGACACACATGCTCAAGACCCCAAAGACCAAAATCACACAAAGATCAAAAGATTACACAAACACAAACAGCACTGAGTTCAGCTCAGCATAAACTAGCTTTAGTAAAAGACACTGCACACAGAGTGATTCTGGACTGCATATCACTATACTTAGGGCCCGTAGTGTTCAAATGTGCAGACAGACATTACACACACACACACACACACACAGTACGAACAGGAAGAAGTATTGTCATTAAAAAAGGTGATTTTGGTGAGCAACATCCTGATGATACACCAAATTGTCATGTTTGGACAAAGAGACTGTATGGACTCACACACTTCAAATTCTAGATGAGGGAAAGATTTTGACAGAGACTGTATGGACTCGCACACTTCAGATTCTAGATGAGGGAAAGATTTTGTTGTTGTCGTCAAACAGACGATCTTGATCAACAGTCTAACATACTCAGAACAGAGACTCTGCCCAAATGATCTTGATCAACAGTCTAACATACTCAGAACAGAGACTCTGCCCAAATGATCTTGATCAACAGTCTAACATACTCAGAACAGAGACTCAGCCCAAATGATCTTGATCAACAGTCTAACATACTCAGAACAGAGACTCAGCCCAAATGATCGCCTCCATTCAGCACTCATTCATCTGTGTGCTCCTTACAGGTATCCCACCTGCTACGGCTGTGCACTAGCACACGTCAAACACCAGATACACACTAGATATCTCACAGCCTTACTGTCAGACTCCAGAATGTTCTCCAAAATGAAGAGGAAAGGTAAAGCTTCAACAAATATGTAAATTAAATTCCGTCTCTCATCTGGTTGAGTGTGCACACGCCCAGAGACTTCAGGAGTGTGTCCATGTCCGTGCGATGACACAGCACTGGAAATCAAGTTGGAAGGCTATAGCGATGGGAATCCCAATCTGGCAGGAACACTGGGATGAGGACTTCATACGCAGTCAAACTGGATCATCCCAATCAGCCAACAAAGAAATCTGCTGGGCCTGGTTTCAGTGACACTCTCAGGAAGCTTTTTAACTGCTATACCCATACACTATCAGCAATGAATTTTGTTTAAGAGTCAGCTGAATTTGGTTGTGTCTGCCAACTGGATTGCAAATGTTTCCTTTTTTGGTTGCAAGTCAAATTTGAAAAACTGTACAGATTTCTACTGGTGGGTTTGACCTGGACTGACAGCTTCCTGCAGCCATAATTTTCTCCCTCCCCAAGAGCGCTGGAGAGGGAACACTGCACAGCATTATGTATGACATTATGATGTCATCACCCGATGTCATCATTAATGGACACTGCATTCGTCCACATTCGACAAGCGAATATATATATATATATATTTTTTTTTTTTTATACACATATATGTATGCCCAAATTACACATTTGCTTTCTGATGTGTGAGCCTGGCCTAATTCACTATTTTCCTCTGTCCACAATTATCTTTGCTGAGTGTCATCCCTGCCTGATTCCGGCGGACTCCTCTCACCCTCCCCTCCTGAGTGGACTAGAACCAACACTACGGGAGGCCCATGTCAGGACCGACTCCCCATCACAGAGGACCTTCCTGGACGCCGATGCTGGGCCCGACTCCCCTTCCTGAGGCTTTGTGATTGACCCCCCCTCACAATGGCGCTGTCAAATGGACCCTTACTGTTACCCCCATAACCCATCTCATTCCTTTGAGTTTGTCACTATGCCTGCCCGCTGCTACATTGTCCAGCCATAATTCCTGATAACCACCTATAGACTGACTACCATGTAATGTAAAAGTGGGATAATACTCTATTATGAACTATTATGAACCTTAGCTAAAACCATAGGCAACTTATAGTCTGTCTTGGTTACTACTGATTGTAATTTTTCTCCATGACCCCTGGCAGTTGGGTTAGCCCCTTGAGTCGTGGATCTGCCCAAGGTTTCTTCCTAGATTAACTGAACATAAGGGAGTTTTTCCTGCCCCTGTTGCTCTTGGGTGCTCCTTCTGTGAAGCACCACAAGACAATACTATTGTAAAAGGTGCTGTATAAATAAAACTTTGAATACTGAACAATACAATCTACTGAGGGGGACTGACAATAATCACTCATCACTACATGCTATGGGGCAAGACTAACGCATACACACACACACACACACACACACACACACACACACACACACACACGATGATGCTTGAAAGTGCACTTTTGATCCTCTCCAAGTCTTCCTCTTATCTCTGTAGTGTCACTTAGCCAAGTCTCACTCCAGCCATTCTGATGCAAGGGCACACTGACAGCAACGCTTACTTAGCGCTCTGATCAAGATTAAATTCAGTCTTTATTACGTCATTATACTAGCATAGAAAGTCCGTGTTTTTGATGGGAAAGCTGTTCTGGAGTCAGATGGTTCTAGTCTTACGACGATATCACTGCCAGATGGTTCTAGTCTTAAGACGATGTCACTGCCAGATGGTTCTAGTCTTAAGACGATGTCACTGCCAGATGGTTCTAGTCTTAAGGCGATATCACTGCCAGATGGTTCTAGTCTTAAGACGATGTCACTGCCAGATGGTTCTAGTCTTAAGATGATGTCACTGCCAGATGGTTCTAGTCTTAAGACGATGTCACTGCCAGATGGCTCTAGTCTTAAGACGATATCACTGCCAGATGGTTCTAGTCTTAAGACGATGTCACTGCCAGATGGTTCTAGTCTTAAGGCGATATCACTGCCAGATGGTTCTAGTCTTAAGACGATGTCACTGCCAGATGGTTCTAGTCTTAAGGCGATATCACTGCCAGATGGTTCTAGTCTTAAGACGATGTCACTGCCAGATGGTTCTAGTCTTAAGACGATGTCACTGCCAGATGGTTCTAGTCTTAAGGCGATATCACTGCCAGATGGTTCTAGTCTTAAGACGATGTCACTGCCAGATGGTTCTAGTCTTAAGACGATGTCACTGCCAGATGGTTCTAGTCTTAAGGCGATATCACTGCCAGATGGTTCTAGTCTTAAGACAATATCACTGCCAGATGGTTCCAGCTGAAACAGTCCATGACTAGGATGGCCTTCCGGATGCATTGCCTGTTACACACATTCTGGACGGAGGGCAAGTTGCAGCCACAGATGCCTTGTGCTGTGAGCTCAACTCCACGCAGTGCTTTCCGTTTCAAAGTATTTTTTACACGCATGAGTTGCAACGGGAGGATAAGCAGGATAACGGCTTTCCTACCAAATTAACGGCCTTCGCGGTGTGCTTTAATACCAAATTAACGGCCTTGACGGAGGAAGTTCATTAATTCTGTATAACAGCACACCTCGTCAGACCTTATCCTGCTTATCTTCCGGAATCAGATGGATTTCAGTGTCTTTCTACACACACACACACACACACACACACACACACACACACACTTAAGGCCAATTTATAAGCATTGCTTGACAAACTATATGGAAAAAATATGGGTGCTGTAGCAGTTTGTCTGAATGTACTTTTTGTTTGGATGTAACATTGGAAAAAAGTTGTTAGACAAACTAGATGATGTCATGCCTAGATGTATTTGATGTTTTGGCATAGACGCTGGTTAATGAAAGCTGAAGAGACAAAGGCATTTATGTGTGTTTTAATGTGTGTGTGTGTGTGTGTGTGTGTGTGTGTGTGTGTGTGTGTGTGAAGTACTTACAAAAGAGACTCCTGTAACACTCCCCTTCTCCTCAGTGCTGTCATTGGCTGACATGTTCCGGACCCCCATGATGTCCGTGTGTGCGTGTGTGTGTTTGAGGCTGCGGAGAGAGAGGCAGACAGCATGGTGAGGTGAGATGCTTCACATTTCAAACACTGTGAGCAAACACAGGAGTGGGACAGTATGCTACACAATACACACACACACACAGCACAGCTTACACACACCGCACACACATACTACCGCTTGCACACTACACACACAGCACAGCTTGTACTCACCACACACACACACAACAGCTTACACACACTTTACATGCATATTCAGCCTACACCATACACACAGCTTACACACAGCATGGATGATGCGCACACACACACATGCACACACACACACACCACACAGATGAAACACACAGTTCCACAGCACAGCTCTACGCTGTAGTGCCCTCCTCTGCCTCTCACTCTCCCCCTCAGGTCTCACAGATAGGCTGTTCTCTCACACACACTTTGCTCTCTAACACACTCCATCACACACACACACACAGACCTTCACACACACTCCATCATATACACTTCATCATATACACTCCTTTAACACACTCCATCACACACACACCTTCACACACACTCAATCATATACACTCCTTTAACACACTCCATAACACACACACACACTCTCCATTATATACACTCCTTTAACACACTCCATCACACACACACCTTCACACACACTCCATCATATACACTCCTTTAACACACTCCATCACACACACCTTCACACACACTCTATCATATACACTCCTTTAACACACTCCATCACACACACACCTTCACACACACTCCTTTAATGCTACTAACGGAAAGTGAAAAGCCAGAGTCGCTTCTTACCAAGCTAACCTCAGCTGCTGCTCTTCCTCTCTCTCTCCGCTCTGACCGAGGTATTCTCTCTCTCTCTCTCTCCGCTCTGACCGAGGTATTCTCTCTCTCTCTCTCTCTGCTCTGACCAAAGTATTTTCTTTCTCTGTGTGTGTGAGCCCTTCTCTTGGTCTGTGTGTGTGAGCCCTTCTCTCTCTCTCTGTGTGAGTCCTTCTCTTGGTCTGTGTGTGTGTGTGTGTTTGTGTGTGTGAGCCCTTCTCTTGGTCTTTGTCAGCAGGTCTGTCCGAGCAGCATGTACTCCACAGGCATTTAGCTGCAGCCCAACATGCCTGCTCGTCCCGTGCCTTTACATCACAACTTTTACAGGGTTCAAAGGTTAGCAGGTGCAGAGGTCTCTCACTCCCCTCCACCCCACCCCACCCCACCCCCTCCATCTCTCTCATGGCCCTCCCCCATCAAACACACACACTCAGCTTTCACTGTCGAGGACAAGCTAAACTCTAGGTGAGAGGTGGTGTCCATAGGTGTGTGTATGTGTGTGTGTGTATAAAAGGAAGAGAAGAGTCAGTAGGTAAGGAGTCAATCCAGGTGTCTGCCAAAAAGTGAGAAACTGCAGTGAAACCAAATACTCAATGCTGCTGTCTGCCAAACCACCAGTGTTAATGTACTGCACTGGACTAATGTATTTATCCATGAGGCCCAGAATTAAACACTCTACTGTCCTGGACAAAAGACGTAAGGCAAAAGGCAAAGAGGCAAAAGACCTTCCTCTCCTCCCGCACATTGATTTTCCAATGAACTATTAGAATTACTAGACAAGCAATGTGACTTTTGTAGTCTAGATGAATAGGCATTGTTTAAAAAGCTGCCTGCATGTCAACTGGGTAGCTGCCTATTTGATTGCAGCTCTCCTCTGCGTGAAGAGCCTGCAAGTTTGAAGTGTTTAATAGCCTAAACAAAATAGCCAACAGCAAACCTCATATTTATCTCTCTCTCGCTCTCTCTCTCTTATATTACCACAGTATTGTGTCAGTGGAATAGCAGATTGTCTGCCACCTTGGACCCTAACCTCTAACCACCAACCTAACCTCTAACCACCCTAACCCTAACCTCTAACCACCACTCTAACCTCTAACCACCACTCTAACCTCTAACCACCCTAACCCTAACCTCTAACCACCACTCTAACCTCTAACCACCCTAACCCTAACCTCTAACCACCACTCTAACCTCTAACCACCCTAACTCTAACCTCTAACCACCACCCTAACCTCTAACCACCATCCTAACTCTCCCCCTGTATTTCCATGCCTAAAATCTGCAGCCCAGTTTGGTTTTAACATCTGGCCTGAATAGCCCTGCATTACTGCACTGGACTAATGTGTTTGTCTATCAGACACGGGATGAAACACTACACTGCACTGTGCTGGACTAATGTGTTTGGGATTTAACATTGTAATACACTGCATTGGATTAATGTGTTTGGGATAAAACACTATACTGCACTGTACTGGACTAATGTGTTTGGGATTAAACACTATACTGCACTGACGTTCATTTCCTTCATGAAGTGTCACTTGGTGTTTGTAATGTCTTCACAGCAAACTTTACATGACTAAAAACAAATGACACTTCACACCCCACATTCTTATTTGCCAATTTCCTCACTCACAGCGGTCAACCCTTCGCCTTCATCTGACTGCTGTACAGCATTCCCTTGCTCTACTCCACGGACAAGAATAACTGTGAGTGTGTGACTCTCACTTGATTACACCAATATAGGGAAACAGGAAACCATGCATGAATGCTTAAAGGTTCAGCCACTTAGAGCGCACAAGTTGAACATTAATGGAAGAAATGAGTCTGAATACCAAGATTTATGATACATGTGTTTGTGTACAATATTTTTATTTCAATATGAGTTTTGGGATAAGATAACTAGGCACTAGGGGATATGTCATAGGTAGGCCTATACAATTTGGTTACGCCTTTACCATGTTTTTACTCAACTTTACCAGGGTTGCCAATAAATGTGGATGGTGCAGTGGGCTGTAGGTTTAGCGTGGGCTAGCCCAGTGGTGTGGACTGTAGGTTTAGCCTTGGCTAGCCCAGTGGTGTGGACTGTAGGGTTAATGTAAACTAGCCCAGTGGTTTGAACTGTAGGATTAGGTTTAGCATAGGCCAGAAGGGCACATGCATCCTGCTGAGCTGTGCTGTTAAAACTGACTATATATATGTATGTATACACAGAATATGAGCTGTTAAATCTGGTTCATATATATACTCTGATCTGTGCTGCTATCTGTATAATACAAGTTGTCCGATTTAAACTGGCCCTACAACTAACTTGTCTTCTCAAACTGTGACTTTTGCCTCAAATTTATCTGTCAAATTACAAGCATTAACCTAAAAGAATGTCCACCCCTGATTTAAAGATCTCCTTACAGATCATGATCTCTTTTTGTGTAATATAATTGGATTAACCCATGCTAATCTTTAGACAGAAGCACAGCATGCGGGCAACCTCATCCCTCCCTGTCGGGACACTCAGTTAACCAACAACCTGACTCGGCAATCTTCCACCTGTCAATCAGTTACATTCTTACACTCGTCCCAGACATGTTTAAGCAGAGTTACAAATAAAGTTAAACTGACCGCAGATAAGCTGGCATTTGTGATCATTCTGTCCTGGGTTTTTAACTGTCAGGGGACATAAAACTATATTATACAGAAGACTTTTAGAGGCATGCAGGTGAAAGGTTTAGTTTTAACTGCCGATTTATGATGCATCTGAAATAAGCCTAGGCTACCCCACCAATCTACTGAGTGCTGAAATCAGTAAAATGACAAGGTCTTCACATTTCATGTCGTTAAGATGACTATGCCTATTCCTGCTGTGCTTTTTAATGAAATTGGATCTGTCATTAGTTGTAACCCCCGACTATCTGTTGAGGTAAAAAAAAACAGACCAACTCACCGAATACGCCTTCGGCACTAAGCGCGCACGGGTGCTGCCGGTAGAGTGCTGTTGTGTAACAGTGGCCACAGTAATGGAATACTTGGGAAAGGTCGTCATTTTCCGCTCTTATTAACAAACTAAAGAACCCCGATTACATGGAGCGTGACAGACCCGCTTAATTGCCGCACCGCAGTTTTAGACAGGAGACAGGGAACATTTCCCAGGCGGTGGCCGACGGCACCTTGCTAATATAATCGATACTTTTAGGCAGTTACTTGACAGCAGATGGCAATGATTCGATAAGAGGGAAAACTAAAGACTGTTGAGTCTGATGTGGTGTGTTGAAGATCTGAGAGAGTAGCCTATTTTCTATTACCAACATATACGGGGTCTATGTTCATGGCCATGACAATTAAACCTACGCAGGACAGAGTGCAGTGGCGGTTCAACAGTTGATTACTCCCCGGGCAAGGCCGCCTCCGAGCGCCCCCACCCCCCGAAAGAAACGAAAAAAATATTGGCAATGCCCAAAACAATATAACTTAAGCATAACTCACTAATTGGATTGGAGTATTGCTCTATAGAGTGAATCCCCCCCCCCCCCCCTTGGTGTTGCGTTGCATTTGCAACCCAGAGGTCAACTTTCCCCCGCGTCCCCTCCCCTTTGCCCTTCTCACACACAGCTTCTGTGCACGGCACCTTTTCAGCAAGCAAGGACGCCTGCAGTTAGGGGGCACCAATGTGCCAATTGCCCACATAGTGATATGATAGATATTCAGAGATTTTCAGGTTTTTTTTTCCTAAGCGCTCGTGCCGCCCCCTACGAAATGTCGCCCCGGGCGGCTGCCCTAATTTTTGCTGCCGGCTAATTTATGTGTCTTCTATCACAGCCGACATTTGTCATGGGACAGACCCTCTTATGAGTGCAGAAGTTAGTGAGAAGCCTTCATGGGACAGACCCTCTTATGAGTGCAGTAGTTAGTGAGAAGCCTTCATGGGACAGACCCTCTTATGAGTGCAGAAGTTAGTGAGAAGCCTTCATGGGACAGACCCTCTTATGAGTGCAGAAGTTAGTGAGTAGCCTTCATGGGACAGACCCTCTTATGAGTGCAGTAGTTAGTGAGTAGCCTTCATGGGACAGACCCTCTTATGAGTGCAGTAGTTAGTGAGTAGCCTTCATGGGACAGACCCTCTTATGAGTGCAGTAGTTAGTGAGTAGCCTTCATGGGACAGACCCTCTTATGAGTGCAGAAGTTAGTGAGTAGCCTTCATGGGACAGACCCTCTTATGAGTGCAGTAGTTAGTGAGTAGCCTATCCGTAAATTATGACGGGACAGGAGCGCCCCCTAACGCCACTCCTGGTTAAGGTCTTCCCTTGGGGACAACAGGCATATGGGAGGAAAATCAGATTTGGAAGATCACTATTAATCCCACCATCCAGTCCAGATCAACAGGAAGATTTCCACACACAGCGAAACTAGAACATGTCAGAGCAGATTGGGATGACAAAAGTCGAGGCCATCTATGGACTGACTACCATTCACACATATCCACAGAATTCAGCATCCAAAAAAGATCCACTCTGGAGGCCATTAAAAAAAAATATCAGTTTTAAGTTGCTAAAACTCTGTTTACATGCAAACAAAATGCCCAAAAGCATACAAAAATATCTGTTTACACAAAAATCTAGATATGTTTAAAGTAACCCTGTAGGAGCCCTGAGCCCCTGTACCACACACTGCTACACTACACACTGCTGTACCACACACTGCTACACTACACACTGCTACACTACACACTGCTACACTACACACTGCTACACTACACACTGCTACACTACACACTGCTGTACCACACACTGCTACACTACACACTGCTACACTACACACTGCTACACTACACACTGCTACACTACACACTGCTGTACCACACACTGCTACACTACACACTGCTGTACCACACACTGCTGTACCACACACTGCTACACTACACACTGCTACACTACACACTGCTGTACCACACACTGCTACACTACACACTGCTGTACCACACACTGCTACACTACACACTGCTACACTACACACTGCTACACTACACACTGCTGTACCACACACTGCTACACTACACACTGCTACACTACACACTGCTACACTACACACTGCTACACTACACACTGCATATGGCATGTATGGAGTATGAGGACAAAGTACAGTTTGCTCATTTGACTGAATCATGCACTTGCTTTAGGCTGTTTTGTGAAACAAAGGCTCTGTTTAGTAAAATCCCAGCCTCCAGTAAAATGAGTGCAAATGTTCTCCATATAGAACAAAAGGAATGATCTAGCAGTGGTACATGCAGGTTGCATGTAGAGGACCTATGGAGGACCTATGCATGTAGAGGACCTATGCATGTAGAGGACCTATGCATGTAGACGACCTATGCATGTAGAGGACCTATGCATGTAGACGACCTATGGAGGACCTATGCCTTTTCAGAACCAACAGGGAGTCTACTGTTGTGTGGCTCCACCTAGGAAACAGTCTTCCTTCCTGCGTCTGTCGGAGAAGCACACACTCACACATTCTTTCATGTGTGAATCCAGACTAAAAACAGCCATCATTAAAGCATGCTGCCCAAACTCTCAGTTGTGTCAACTACACAGAGAGCACATGCTGGACCAAGTAGAAGTCCCATTCCAGAACACACACCCACACAGAACACAGAACTCATCACACTCCTGTCACTAAGAACACACACCCACACAGAACACAGAACTCATCACACTCCTGTCACTAAGAACACACACCCACACAGAACACAGAACTCATCACACTCCTGTCACTAAGAACACACACCCACACAGAACACAGAACTCATCACACTCCTGTCCTTAAGAACACACACCCACACAGAACACAGAACTCAGCATCACACTCCTGTCACAAAGAACACAGAACTCATCACACTCCTGTCACTAAGAACACACACCCACACCGAACACAGAACTCAGCATCACACTCCTGTCACAAAGAACACACACCCACACCGAACACAGAACTCAGCATCACACTCCTGTCACAAAGAACACACACCCACACAGAACACAGAACTCAGCATCACACTCCTGTCACTAAGAACACACACCCACACCGAACACAGAACTCAGCATCACACTCCTGTCCTTAAGAACACACACCCACACCCAACACAGAACTCAGCATCACACTCCTGTCACAAAGAACACACACCCACACAGAACACAGAACTCATCACACTCCTGTCCTTAAGAACACACACCCACACAGAACACAGAACTCATCACACTCCTGTCCTTAAGAACACACACCCACACAGAACACAGAACTCAGCATCACACTCCTGTCACAAAGAACACACACCCACACAGAACACAGAACTCATCACACTCCTGTCCTTAAGAACACACACCCACACAGAACACAGAACTCAGCATCACACTCCTGTCAAAAAGACAGCAGAGAGCAGAGTGAGAGAAAGTGTGTCTGTCTAGACTGGGAGTCTGGCCCTAGCCCCAGCTCAGAGTGAATGTACATCTGTGTGTGTGTGTGTGTGTGTGTGTGAGAGAGAGAGAGAGAGAGAGATACTTAGGAATGTCCATGTCTTTACGACACAGATGACAATTTCAACTTTTCAACTTGGACTTCCATTTCAATGCAGAGAGCAGGAATGTGTGTGTGAGACATAACTTGTCTTAATTCATTACCAGTCCAGTGGTAATGATAATGTGGGTACAATGCAATGCTCATGACTACCACTAGGGGCAGAGTTGAATTGTGAAGGTGTCAGAGGGTTGTCATAGGCCAATCTTTTTTTTTTTTATACTATTTTAATCACATTATTCCCATGACATCATACACTAATTCTGTTCTGCTTCCTAGAGTCAAATAGAAACTGTAGCATTAATTTAATTAATGACAAATATCCTACAACTGATATGATCTAAGATATGATCTAATTCACACGCTATTTTCAAAATGCTGTGTAACTACTGTGTATGCCATTTTTAAGAAACGGGGGGTGAAAATCTCATTACACATTAGAGGCCCTCAGTCCTTTACTAAATTACCAAGTCAAATGTGACTCTCCAGACCAATTTCAGTGAAATCAAGGCATGTGAAGGGCAAAATAATCTTTAATATGTCAACCCAATAGCCTCATGTGTCACTCCAACCAGCAGCGCCACAGAGACAACAGACTACACCTCTTGGGGTGTCACATTTCACTGATTAATTGAATAATCTTAGTCTTGCCAATAAAGATGAAACCAGTAATCTTAGCACCCACTGCAGCTGTCCAGATCCAGGAGATATTCCATGGGAAAGCGGCCAGGAGATATTCCATGGGAAAGCGGCCAGGAGATATTCCATGGGAAAAAGCAAACAGAAACATCTTGTGACCCATGTTAGCAGAGGCTCTTTGAGATGTGTTGTGTAAAGCTTGGCGTTTCATAGAGGTTCAATGACAGAAGAGTTTGCTTCATGTGGGTTTTATGTGATTATGGTGGTGCAGGACTGGGGGTGCTTTAGAACACTGCTTCTCAAACTGAGGTCCGCAGCACGTTGCCAGGAGGTCCATGAAAGTTTGCTACAAAGCATAAACTTGTCTTGTGGGGAGAAAAACACTAGAGATCAGACAATCCCATTGTGTTCATTACTCCCACCAGCAGAACATTAGATAAATGATCCTACATGACACATTACATAAATCTGTCAAAACACTTTCCAGGCATACACATTGACTGCAAACAAAATTATATTAGTTATTATTAGTTATGTGAAATAAACAGTATTTTCACAGTATCACAGCAGGCCTAGATTTGACAAACAAATACAGTATTGTACTGTGAAGTTTTGCCAAATGCAATAACATGTCTATTTAAAGTCTTTCATTTAGCAAAATTAGAATAAAAGTTCAAAAGCATCTGAAAGAACAGGTGGCTATCTTTTATGGTTACATTTTTGTTAAGATATTGAGGGGTCCTTGAAAAAAAATCTGCTTCACGAGGGGTCCCCAGTCCAATAAAGTCTGAGAACCCCTGCTTTAGAAAATGTGTACTACTGTCCTGTTGGTTTCAATACAATGTCCATTGTTTCTACAGCAACATATAACTGCATGGGCACTGACAAAAGAATTGAAAGCAATGGACTTAAATGACACCTACACTTCTGTATGTATTTTTGGCTCATCTTGAGACTATAGTGGGGCAGATTATGGTGCCATAGTCTAAGAAATGTATGAGAAACACTGCTGGGCATTCATTCACAATAGGTTTTGACAAAGTTTACAGCTATTTCTTCAAAACTTCATTTTTCACTTGTCATCAGCGCACCTGATACATTTTTGCTTCTTCCTCGGCACTGGCTGACCAAAAGTCATAAATGAGCCCTTGTAGACTCTGAATGCCCAATCACTACTGTTTATTGTTCAGCAGCTGGACTCAGTTTGTGTTGTGCCCCAACTACTGCAAATAAAAACATCAGAGCATATCTTGGCTTCACATGCAGTTTGGCTTTTTGCTTTTTTTGCCTTCGGTTTGTGACATGCTGCTGGTTGTCAATATGGTTGCCATTCTTGGGCATCATAACTATGTCCTCCCTGTCGTTTCACTGCACTGGGACTCCAAAGATTGTCTTAGATTCTTCAGTACCTCTGTAGTCTTGTCTAAAGTGCCCAGGTCTGCACATAAATATGAATCATCCATTAACTTCCTTAATTCCTCACGAAGTGCAACCTGTGCACATTCAACGTTTCTTCTGTGTCCATCCGCCTTGCTCTCTCCACCATCAGCTGACATGCTGTCTGCCTCTGCCCACCCATCAGCTGACATGCTGTCTGCCTCTGCCCACCCATCAGCTGACATGCTCTCTGCCTCTGCCCACCCATCAGCTGACATGCTCTCTTCCTCTGCAAACCCATCACCTGGAAAGCTGTCTGCCTCTGCCCACCCATCAGCTGACATGCTCTCTGCCTCTGACCACACATCACCTTGCAAGCTTTCTGCCTCTGCCCACCCATCAGCTGACATTCTGTCTGCCTCTGCTCACCCATCAGCTGACATGCTGTCTGCCTCTGCCCACCCATCAGCTGACATGCTGTCTGCCTCTGCCCACCCATCAGCTGACATGCTCTCTGCCTCTGCCCACCCATCACCTGGCAAGCTGTCTGCCTCTGCCCACCCATCAGCTGACATGCTCTCTGCCTCTGCCCACCCATCACCTGGCAAGCTGTCTGCCTCTGCCCACCCATCAGCTGACATGCTGTCTGCCTCTGCCCACCCATCAGCTGACATGCTGTCTGCCTCTGCCCACCCATCAGCTGACATGCTGTCTGCCTCTGCCCACCCATCAGCTGACATGCGGTCTGCCTCTGCCCACCCATCAGCTGACATGCTGTCTGCCTCTGCCCACCCATCAGCTGACATGCTGTCTGCCTCTGCCCACCCATCAGCTGACATGCTGTCTGCCTCTGCCCACCCATCAGCTGACATGCTGTCTGCCTCTGCCCACCCATCAGCTGACATGCTGTCTGCCTCTGCCCACCCATCAGCTGACATGCTGTCTGCCTCTGCCCACCCATCAGCTGACATGCTGTCTGCCTCTGCCCACCCATCAGCTGACATGCTGTCTGCCTCTGCCCACCCATCAGCTGGCAAGCTGTCTCCTCTGCCCACCCATCAGCTGACATGCTGTCTGCCTCTGCCCACCCATCAGCTGACATGCTGTCTGCCTCTGCCCACCCATCAGCTGACATGCTGTCTGCCTCTGCCCACCCATCAGCTGACATGCTGTCTGCCTCTGCCCACCCATCAGCTGACATGCTGTCTGCCTCTGCCCACCCATCAGCTGGCATGCTGTCTGCCTCTGCCCACCCATCAGCTGACATGCTGTCTGCCTCTGCCCACCCATCAGCTGACATGCTGTCTGCCTCTGCCCACCCATCAGCTGACATGCTGTCTGCCTCTGCCCACCCATCAGCTGACATGCTGTCTGCCTCTGCCCACCCATCAGCTGACATGCTGTCTGCCTCTGCCCACCCATCAGCTGACATGCTCTCTGCCTCTGCTCACCCATCAGCTGACATGCTGTCTGCCTCTGCCCACCCATCAGCTGACATGCTGTCTGCCTCTGCCCACCCATCAGCTGACATGCTCTCTGCCTCTGCCCACCCATCAGCTGACATGCTGTCTGCCTCTGCCCACCCATCAGCTGGCAAGCTGTCTCCTCTGCCCACCCATCAGCTGACATGCTGTCTGCCTCTGCCCACCCATCAGCTGACATGCTGTCTGCCTCTGCCCACCCATCAGCTGACATGCTGTCTGCCTCTGCCCACCCATCCGCTGACATGCTGTCTGCCTCTGCCCACCCATCAGCTGACATGCTGTCTGCCTCTGCCCACCCATCAGCTGACATGCTGTCTGCCTCTGCCCACCCATCAGCTGACATGCTGTCTGCCTCTGCCCACCCATCAGCTGACATGCTCTCTGCCACTCCCCACCCATCACCTGGCAAGCTGTCTGCCACTGCCCACCCATCAGCTGACATGCTGTCTGCCTCTGCCCACCCATCAGCTGACATGCTGTCTGCCTCTGCCCACCCATCAGCTGACATGCTCTCTGCCTCTGCCCACCCATCACCTGGCAAGCTGTCTGCCTCTGCCCACCCATCAGCTGACATGCTGTCTGCCTCTGCCCACCCATCAGCTGACATGCTGTCTGCCTCTGCCCACCCATCAGCTGACATGCTGTCTCCTCTCCCTCCTCCATCTTCAGCAGAACCCCCCCGCGCCACCAGTGTCTGGATGTGCTTTTGAATGGTGGTGCTGGATGGGAAGTATGCCTGGTCCTCTTTGTGTGGTTTCTGCATCTCATGTGCACACAGCTCAGTCAGCACGTACTGCTTTAAGGCTCTGCTCACCAGCGCCACAGAGGTCACTCCCAGCCCCACCATCTCCTGCAGTCTGTGTCGGACCCTAGGGTGGAGCTGTCTGGAGCTGCAGCAGCCTGGGCCAATGGGGTGGTTTTGGTGAGCCTCCACCAGTGGGATTTTCACATGGATGAATGAAGAGGTTGGTGGGTTTGATTGGGCCAGTTCTTGCTTGAGTCGCCTCATGGCCTCTTCTTTTCGGGTTCTACAGGAGTCTCCTTTGACACTGAATGTGTCAAACCTATAACAATTTGCATAGCAGAGTTCAGCGAAACCTTTCCAAAGTCCACACTCAGAAATGAAAGCCTGTCAAATGCCATTACTACTACTAGTCCTGCTTCCTAAAGACACCCAAAGCGCTTTACATTGGAAGGGGGACCTCACTAACCCCCACCAATATGCTCCCACAAGGCAAAGTTACTCTTATTGCACAAGAACTCAAAACAAATATTCTTGTAGCATTCTTGTGTGAGCAGGGCCTCGTCTATCTCTCAGAATCAGTGTTTGAAAATAAACCTAAAATCTCACCTCTTCACATGCCGAATAAACAGTTTGGCTGGACAGTTGAGCTTCTTCCCTTTCCGAATATGGGAGCTCCTCTTTTTCGGCACTTTCTCCAGAGAAGGCTCCTCCTAAGAAGGATAAACAACCATCAAACCAAACAAGCATAAAACCTTTGCATTAAAACGTTTGCATCAAAGTCTGAGTCTGGGACTCAGATGTGCAGAGCCTTGGCAGCCACCCAAGGATCCGTTGTAGGTTTTTTGTTTTTGTATCAGTAATAATATGTAAAGAATAATATCTAAAGACAGAGGTTCAGAACATTAATATAATCTAACCATATTAATGTACCTGTTCAAGCCTAGAAGATGTGTTAACTAACTGATAGGCCTTTACTACTGATACAATGAGATACTGTATGTACACTGTGTCTATTAAGAAGGTCCAGGGTAGGTGTGTTCTATCCAATCGTACCTTAGCTCTCCTCACTGGTGCCCTACCATGATGGCACATTAGGATGACTCTCCTCGTAACTGCAAGAGGCGTGTCTTCACAGTAGTCTTCCACTTGCCAAAGATGTCGGACGTTCGTTTTGTCCTTCATGTGGTCTGACCTATAGGATCAGAAAATGCATTTACACACTTCCACCAAAACAAATTGAGCAGAAAAATCCAGCAAATGTCATTTCAAATGTCATATACAGACCTAGGCGTAGCATTTCATGAAAGCTAAAAAAAATACCAGTTTGGATGTTGGCTGGCCTAGCTGCATGTGTGGAATGTAAACCTAGTCACATGACAGGCTGGGCTTTTCAGTTACCTGGCCAATGAGCTCGACACCAAATCCGATGTTGCTATGAGGTCACGGGTTCGAGCCTGGGGCTGGACCGTGCATGCTGTCCTTGGTTACACATAGATCCAAGCCTACCATTTCATGAAAACAAGAAAATGTAATTTTGTACATATAGCTAAGCCTACCATTTGATGAAGGACGTGAGTGTCGCCCTCCTGTGGTTTTCCAGGAGACCTGTCAGCTCCTCCTCAGTTTGGACGGTGCCAGAAATATACCCATCCTTTCTTTTCAGAAACTGGAAATGAGGCGGGAGCCAGGGCAGGTCTATATATTAGCCACAACAAGACAAAAGAACAGAAATGAATGCTAACACCTCTACTGGCAGATGTGGAAGAAAGAAGCCAAAAGTAGGGGGCGTGTTTTTAGATTCAGTCACTCAGGGGCAAAACACATCTGGATTGCATTTCCAGTTATATATCTGATGACATTGTGCTTCAGAAATTATATTCCTGACCACTGAAGAGTTTAACAGAGTCCTCTGTGATGAACTCTAGGTCTGAATGGAAGACTGCATGTCATTAGTCTGCATAAACTCTGGGGGATTTCTGACCCCGCTCACCCAGTCGTGAGACGTGGGAAAACATTTCAGGAAACAGGGGCCCGTGAAGTATGTTACTCCGCAAAACTGAAGTAACTCACCCTCCATCGTGAACAGCTATAGACCACAAACACCTCTCAAAATCAGAGAGCTGGCTGGTACACGTACACTACACTATACAATTTTCCCAATCCGGCTGGAATGCTTTGCTTTTTTCTTCTTCTTTTTCTTCTTCTTCGTTGGTTTTACTGGCGGGTTACGGGTCATTGACGCATACCGCCACCCACTGGTACAAAGGAGATTCTGCTGTTTTACTAAACTCTTAGATTCGTTCATATAGCCCTGATTTTTTAAAGATAGCCCTTTCGTTTCCTAACATTAGTCTCCATTACCAGCACTGCAACCAGAATTCAGTACAGAGAGTGGTAAATGTCCCTAGTATGACTCTTTACATATTCAGCAAGATACTCGTGCTTATATTCCAGTAACGTCACTGCCAAATCAACTGCCGTTTGCGGAAAAAGCCACGGTGTGACGCGGGAGATTGCCACTGTTGTGGAAATTATTTATTTTTTTGAGTCCCATGTTCTGCGCGCAGGACCCTATGTTTTTTTTAACTGTATTCCCGGCATGGTTCCAAGATTGTCTGTGCGATATGTTCCCTTTCATGGCCTCCCGAGTTTACCCAATGAGAGGGCAATTTTTCCCCTTCATAACACTAGTGGTATTTCCCCAAGTTCCACCTCTAGGCTGGCCACTGGGGAGGCCTTAAGTCCTCTGCAGCATAGCCTCAGTGCCCGTCATTGTATCCTGTCCAAAGCCTTGAGCTGTGTAGCTGACGCTGATCCATACTTGACCCATACTCAAGTGCTGAGCGCACAAGTGCATAGTCAGTAAGGAAGACCTTTTGCCCCCCAGTCAAGCCCACTTAAGCACCTTATCACATTCATAACCGTTGACAATACTGTGCTTACACTGCCTTGAGGATGCTTTGCTTTCAGTTCCTTTCGACCGCATTTGTTAGGACATTTAAAACGGAAGTGGTGTCTTTGAACAGACCCAAAAGGATCAACCAATCAACGGCGCTCTTCCTGCTATTGGCCAATCCGCATTAAACTTGCTTGTGCGTCTGAAGGCCTGTGGACGCACGCAGGAATTCAAGCACAGTGGAAAATGAATTCCCTGGAACAGGCTGAAGGTAAATTTGTTTACGTACAGAGATGCGTATCACATGTAACAGGCACTAACCTTGATTATTCGCGATTACTCCTGATCCTTCGTTTGTTTGAGAATGAATGGAAGTCTGCAACAGTATTCCGTATTTTGGATAGCTAACTTGCCGCTAACTAGCCAAGCGACTTTGGTCCGTAACTCTAGCACAGAGGGCTAGCCCTTGACTGGTTGTGAATGAGTTAACGTGACATGCTTCGGCACATATTGACTCTTTACATTTCAAAATGATGGAGGGTGATGTTGGCATTCCATTATACTATGTTCCCTATTACTCTTTTGCTATAGCAAACAATGTCACCGTTGGCTGCCCAGGTTAGCTACAGAGCTAACATTAATGTTTCAGTTGCATGTCGGCGTAGCGAACGCAGTCGTCCGAATTGTGGCTGACATTGATGTGTGTGTTGTTTCCCTTTTACTGCAGACCTGAAGGCCTTCGAGAGGAGGCTAACGGAGTATGTGTCATGCCTTCAGCCCGCCACGGGCCGCTGGAGGAGTAAGTCCCGGTCGTTTGGTCTTGTAAATAACACATGTGTACTAACTGTCACCAATATGACATTACATATTTCAGCACTGTCAATGATTTCATGCCAATTTTATGCATTGGCAGTCTGTCCTGCATTTGAGTGACAGGTGTGTGAGGAAAGTTGCTGGTGCTAGTTAGTGCTGCTGTAATCTGTAGTGTGATCGTCAGTGTTCAAAGCTAATGAGTGTATGATGGGAAAGTGTGGCAAAGTTTGTGCGTATGTGTGTACATACGTACTAGTGTCTGTTTTTGTGTCTTTGCAGTGATTCTGATCGTGGTGTCTGTGTGCACGGCCACAGGTGCGTGGAACTGGCTCATTGATCCCGACACACAGAAGGTGAGACTCACACAGTGAACATGACCGATCACCCCAGGGCTCTGTGACATTGTAGGGCCAGAGGTATACTCTTGTTTGACATTTGACCTTAGAGACCAGTTTAACGCCAGAGGTAAAGTTTGAGTAAATGAGCTGTGTCTCAGAAAGTACACGAGTTAGATCAACTGTTGTGCTTGAATCTGACATTTATTATGTATATGTATGACATAAATCTGCTATTTATTATGTGTAATTGTCATTGAACTTATTGTTTACATTTTCTTAAAAAAAACACAACTTGATCTGTCAGTGATGACATCATAAATATGAACAGTCTCCATGTTGAGTGATGATGTGTAGAGGACTCACACCAAATGTCTAGAAGTCCAATTTGCAACATCCTGCGTGTGTGTGTGAATGTGTGTGTGTGTGTGTGTGTGTGTCCCCTGCTGTAGGTGTCGTTCTTCTCGTCGCTGTGGAATCATCCCTTCTTCACCATCAGCTGTATCACACTCATCGGCCTCTTCTTCGCTGGCATTCACAAACGCGTTGTCGCTCCCTCCATGTATCCTTCTGCCTGCCACAGGACGTGTTTGTGTGTGTGTGTGTGTGTGTGTGCGCGCGTGTGCGTGTGTGTGTGCGCGTGTGTGTGTGTGTGTGTTGAAAATCTAATTACTTACGTTCCACTCAATGGAGAAATGTTGTCCCCTCTGCCTGTGTGTTTGTATATATGTGTGTCAATGTGTGTGTGTGAGGGCAGTTATGGTATACCACCCTAGAGTTAGAAAATAAATGCATTGCATTGATGGTAGCTTTGTGTGTTTAACCCTCTTTCTGCCCATTGTAAGATATGGAGGGATATATTATGGGTGAATAGGGTAACTCTTTAACTTATAGATATCCCCTCAAAACTGCCCCCACTGATTATTTACATTAAGACAATACTTTTATGTATTTACATTAAGACAATACTTCTGTATGTGTTGCAGGTTTGTCCATACATATAGATGAGCCATTATCCACTGAAATATGTAATAATTTGGAGACATTTTAGGGCATGGGCTAGGGTGCTTACAGTGTACCTCTAAGCCAACCAAACAAACGTATTGGTGAAAAGTCTGGCTACGCTAAATATGAATTGAATGTTGATGTAAACAATTTTGGGATGCACTACCTCACAACTACCGCACTACCTCACAACTACCGCACTACCTTGACTCTCCACAAAGATAGAGTGCTGTGATTGGTCTCACCAAGGCTTTGTAAGACTTTATGGTGCATGGCTAGACGTACCTGCTAAGCAAGACTATTTGTTCCACTAGGGTGCGTCTAGATTTCTAGGCTAAAGCTGTGGAAGTTTTGTGGGATGCCCTGAATGCAATGCTATCACATATTTTCTAACTCTAGGGTGGTGCACCTTGCCAACAAACACAACTTACTGACCTTGATTGGCACCGATGGGCCAAATCTGGGGATTTGGCTCAAGGATTATGTGTCTGTAAGTAGTGTTTTGCTCTTAGGTTCCCCTCTGGCCAGCTGTGTGTTTTGCTCTTAGGTTCCCCTCTGGCCAGCTGTGTGTTTTGCTCTTAGGTTCCCCTCTGGCCAGCTGTGTGTTTTGCTCTTAGGTTCCCCTCTGGCCAGCTGTGTGTTTTGCTCTTAGGTTCCCCTCTGGCCAGCTGTGTGTTTTGCTCTTAATGTTTTCTCCAGCATTGCAGCTCGCTGCCGGACGGTGCTCGCTGAATACAACATGTCCTGTGATGACGTGAGGACTCTTTCATACCTTACTTCCTTACACTGAAGGATGTGTGTGTTTGTGTGTGTGTGTACTCTCTCTCATACTATGTGTGTTGGCCTGTGACTGTGTATGCAAGTGGACAAACAGACTGAGATGTTTTTGCTTGAGGAGAGCAGAAGGGAAATGGTCTTTGAGTTTATCCATGAAACTGTCTGTCTGTCTGTCTGTCTGTCTGAAGCTTACTAGCATTCCCTTTCTATTCTCTAGACTGGGAAGCTCATCCTGAAGCCGCGGCCCCACATTCAATAGCAGCAGATTTCCCACTGTGACAGGAGAGCCCCACCAATCAGCGCAGATGGGCGGGATTACTGGCATCAAGAGAGGGAAAAGACATAGTGGATTCCAGGGGCCATATATGGACTGTTTACACACAGGAAGTGTCTCTATGGAAACCAGTTGCACTGCTTTCAGTATCAAAGTCTCTAGTGGAGGAGCTGCTGTACTGGGTCCTTAAATCCTGCATAGGCTCAGGTGTGTGTGTGTGTGCGCGCGTGCATGCATGCATGTGCATGTTTGTGTGCGTGCGAGCGAGCTTGAATCTTCTGTGGGTGTGTGTGTGTTTTCTGGTGAATGTGTTATGATCTGTGTTTTTTTAAACAGCTTTAAGACCCCTGTAATAAAAGTCAGATGTTTGGAAATATGTGTTCTTCACCCTGATTGGCTGCCGCTGTCTGAACTATGTGGCGTTTGGGATCATCCAACTATGCTTGCGTGCGTGCGAGGGAACAGTCAGAAGTGTTTGTGATGAGATGGTCTTCCATTGCGTTTTCACTGTCAGCAAGCAAGTGAACACACACACACACAGAGGGGCAGAAAGTCACACTGCAATCACTGAAACACACACACAACACACACACAGAGGGGCAGAAAGTCACACTGCAATCACTGAAACACACACACAACACACACACAGAGGGGCAGAAAGTCACACTGCAATCACTGAAACACACACACACACACAGAGTGGACGAAAGTCACACTGCAATCACTGAAACACACACGCACATACAGAGTGGCCGTAAGTCACAGTGCAATCACTGAAACACACACACACACACAGAGTGGCCGTAAGTCACAGTGCAATCACTGAAACGCACACACACTGGCAGAAAGTCACACTGCAATCACTGAAACACACACACGCTGGCAGAAAATCTCACTGGAACACATTTACATTGATGCATTTAGCAGGCACTTTTCTCCAAAGCCACTTACATTTGTCAACCATCAGCTACATCAGGGCCAGTCTCCCCTAGAGCGACTCAGGGTTAAGTGCTTTGCTCAGGGGCACAATGGTGGCAGTCAGGGATTCAAACCCACAACTTTTCAGGCTACTAGCATGTTAGCAAGGTTTCTTCACCACTATGCTACCACCACAAAATACACATAGATTGACAGGAAGTGAAATATATTTGGCTAGAATTACTAGTCTTAACTAGAATGACTAGAATCTGTATATTTAAGTAGAATTACCATATTTGAGTAGAATTCTGGCCTCTTGTGCCTTACTGGAGTAATTCCATGTCATGTTGTTTTCCAGAGTGTAACAAGGGCTAAAACTCCATACATTTTAGTCAACAGGTTATGAATCTCCCTCATACACACTAGTACAAACTCTTTGTTAAGTCAACAGGTTATGAATCTCCATCATATAGACTTGTACACACTCTTTGTTTAGTCGAAACAGATATCAGCGCATTCGTCCAATTCATTGTAAATAGACCACATTGTGCCGAAAAGGTTGTGCATTTGCACAAGGGAGACTGATAACCTGGAGTTATGAGTCATGGAATTGTAAAGTCCTAGAGAAAAGCCATGAAGTACTTTTGCCCAGTCTCAGTGGTGTATGATTTGGAATACATCTTCCCTCAACCTATGGTGTAAAGTCAAAAAGACTGGACACTTGGAGTATGTGTGGGAACCCAGGGTGATGCTAGATGGTATAGCAGACTTTGTTGTTCTTCAGATTGAGGTTGTGGACTGGTGGCATGCCAAACTTCTCCTTCAGGATGTCCTGGACCTCAGCGTCTGTGACCTCACGCATCTCCATCAGGTCAAACTCTTCCTGGTGGCCATAGGTGACCTCACTGTACACCCAGCCAATCAGAGCCCTGAAGCCAGCAGGTGTCTGCAGCGAGCAGATTGATTTGTTGGTGAAGAGAGAGTCGGGGGCTGTCTGGAGGAAATGGGCAGTGGCCTGGAAGTCGTGTGGCTGTCGCGGCTCCAGAGTGAAGCAGTAGATGGTTTTGTTCAGGCTCCGGTCCACCAGGCTGGACTTGGCGAAGGCCTCGTTGGGGATCAGTGGTGTGCGAGACGTCTTCTCCAGCACCCATGTGCCTCCGTCTTCTTTTAGACGGAAGGTTCCGGGTGGCTGGACCTGATCCCTCCCTGACTCCAGCTCCAGTGGCTCCCAGATCTGGAGAGAAACTCCAAAACTGACATCGGCGAGGTAGGAACGTCCGTCCACCACCACCCTGCTGACGAGGTGTCCCTCGCAAGCGCTGAAGGTCTGCTGCTCGGTGTGGTAGACGCGGGCACCCAGCGTGGTGTGGACGTATCCCATCTGCCCCAGCGCCCAGGAGAAGAGCAGGTTGCTCTCGCAACACCACCCCCCGCGGTGCTGCCGTACCAGCTTGCTGAAGACCAGCTGCAGCTCCATGCTGTTGCACTGGCCACAGTGCAGGCTCAGGTTCTCAAAGGGGATACTGAGCACGTGCAGACGGTGCACCAGCCTCAGAGTCAGCAGGTCCGCACGCTCAAACGGACCACTGAAGCCGATCCTCTGGAAGTACTCCTGCAGGTCCATTGTGCACCTGTGCACACACACACACACACACACACACATATTCTAACACATACGATACCAGTATACAAATATACATTTCTGACAGTTCATTTTACAGGATAGGACTCCAAGCACATCCTCATTCATATGTTTCTATAAAGACACCAAACATACAGTATATTCACACACACACACACACACACCCATCAGCATCACCTGAAGACCCAATGACAATCACACACACACACATCAGCATTACCTGAAGATCCAATGACAATCACACACACACACACACCCATCTGCATTACCTGAAGACCCAATGACAATCACACACAGACATATCCCATGAGTATTAGCAGAGAGTCCAGTGGCAATCACACACACACACACACACACACACACACACATTAGCAACATAACCTTGGGATCCAATGACAATCACACACACACACACACACACACACACACACACACACACACACACACACATTAGCAACATAACCTTGGGATCCAATGACAATCACACACACACACACACACATTAGCAACATAACCTTGGGATCCAATGACAATCACACACACACACACATTAGCAACATAACCTTGGGATCCAATGACAATCACACACACACACACACACACACACACACACACATTAGCGACATAACCTTAGGATCCAATGACAATCACACACACAGATTTCACAGGACTCACACAATCCTCACAACTGCACTGCAGAGTCTAGTCCCAGGAATACAGAGAATAGCAACAAACACACACACACACATACACACACATACAACCAAATCTTTGCTGTTATTAATGTCAAAGACATGAAGCATACTGTGAGTGTGTGTGTGCAACTTACCAGGCTAGAACGAAGCGCGTGTGTGTGTGTGTGTATGTAACGGACCACCCCCCAAATTGAATCATCTGTTCCTTGTCTTAATACCCATGTTGTCCGAAAATTTCATCCAAATCTGTGCAGTGCTTTCCGAGTTATTTTGCCCACAGACAAACACATAGAGCCATAGGCGGAGGTAATCAAATAAAACTGGAAAAGCACTCGGAGAGCGTAGTTCTTTTCGAGTTATCTTGCTCTCAGACAGACAAACAGCTAGCGAACGTGAATTAGTTCTCAAATGAAACTAGGAACATGTTTTTTTCCCTCTATGAACTGAACTTAAGGACTAGTCCGTGAAGTGTGAGCTTGTACGACACTGGCCGCAAGGCACAGTTGTTTGAAACGCACAGTGCGCAAGGCTAATACACGTACAAGGAGTCGTTTAAAATGACAGTGACACCACGACCTTCTCCAAGAAACCTTAATAGACGACAAATTAAGCGCTACAATCTAATCAGAGATGGAATTGTCATGAAGCATACTGTGAGTGTGTGTGTGCAACTCACCAGGCTAGAACGAAGCGTGTGTGTGTATGAGTAAGAGAGAGAAAAAGAAGGAAAGAGATCCGCTGTGGTCAAAGTGCACACCAGACTAGATTGTAACGTGTGTGTGTGTGTGTGTGTGTGTGTGTGTGTGTGTGTGTGTGTGTGTTTGGTTGAACATTGAATCAAGAGACAAGAGGAAGAGGCGTGACCAGCAGAAGTCAAAGTGTTTACACAGATGTGAGGCCTCTAAACCACAGGGTCATACTGCATAGGCACCACTAGAGGGGGCTTAGTTCTCTCTTACTCCATCTCACCCTCTCTCCTCCTCCATCTCTCTCTCTCCTCCTCCATCTCTCTCTCTCTCCTCCTCCATCTCTCTCTCTCTCCCCTCCCTCTTTCCCTCCACCTCTATAAAAGTCTCCCTTCCCTGCTAACTGCTAACTGCTACATATTCATTTTCAGCCTCTCGTTAAAGGTTGATTTGATTACATTTATGTGTATTAAACTGGTGTTTCCTGCTGTTTTTGTTCAACTTTTTGTGTTTATGTTTGTGGTGTGTGTGTGTGTGTGTGTGTGTATGTGTGTGTGAGTGTGTGTGTGTGTGTGTGTGTGTGTGTGTGTGTGTGTGTGTGTGTGTGTATGTGTATGTGTATGTGTGTGTGTGTGTGTGTGTGTGTATGTGTGTGTGTGTGTGTGTAGGACTCAGTGCAGAGCCATTTAAACACATTCTCTTTCTCCCTGCTAAAGCCACTCAGGTCAATCTGAGACTATCACAGTAGCTAAAGCACACTGGATGTGTGTGTGTGTGTGGATTTGAATAGACCTGAAATGAAATTGTCTGAGTGAGTGTTATTGTCTGTGTTTTAATTGTGTATGTCTTTAAAGAGGCATGTTGTCTCGTGTGGTTTTCTTTGCCTCTTTAGCAAAGTGCTGCCATTATTGACCAGGGCTCACTTGGGAAAGACACAGTGTGACTCAGTGTGACCACCCTGCTTAAGAAAAGCATAAAGAAAAAAACTAGAAGCGCAGTCGGAGAGCACAGACCTCCACCAAGGCAATATAGGGTCACTGACTAATACCAGACGGTGTTGCGGACCACCCCTCAAACTGAATCATCTGTTCCTTGTCTTAATACCCACGTTGTCCGTAAATTTCATCCAAATCTGTGCAGTGCTTTCCGAGTTATTTTGCCCACAGACAAACACATAGAGCCATAGGCGGAGGTAATCAAATAAAACTGGAAAAGCACTCGGAGAGCGTAGTTCTTTTCGAGTTATCTTGCTCTCAGACAGACAAACAGCTAGCGAACGTGAATTAGTTCTCAAATGAAACTAGGAACATGTTTTTTTTCCCTCTATGAACTGAACTTAAGGACTAGTCCGTGAAGTGTGAGCTTGTACGACACTGGCCGCAAGGCACAGTTGTTTGAAACGCACAGTGCGCAAGGCTAATACACGTACAAGGAGTCGTTTAAAATGACAGTGACACCACGACCTTCTCCAAGAAACCTTAATAGACGACAAATTAAGCGCTACAATCTAATCAGAGATGGAATTGTGTAGATGTAAAGACCACTCGAACTTCCTAGTCTCTAGGACTCATCTCGAGTAACGGTTTTAACGGGACAGATTACACATCCTCCCTGGCGCAAAGGGAAACGGGAGGAGCTCCTCCGGGATAGCTTGGCCAGATAGCACGCGAAACCGCCCATAGACAGGGCAAACTGCTGGAAGCTGGGGGTCCGTTTGGGAAGCAGGCGCATTAGACTACTTGGGTTACATGAGGCTTTTCCTTTAGGACAAGTAAGTAGACTAATTTGGCACCTCATCAAAGTAGCGCCAGTAAAACGCCATGGCGTCCTCTCCCCAGAAAGCTCCGTCTCCGGCTAAAGCCCCGACGCCGAAATCACCGCCCTCCAGAAAGAAGGATGATTCTTTCCTCGGAAAGCTTGGAGGAACTCTGGCCAGACGAAAGAAAGCGAAAGAAGGTGCGATTTAGTAAACATGTTTGATTTTGCCTTCGTTTACGGTGATGCAGGTATGTGCGTTAAAACTCACGAATCCGAATAGTTAGGGAACCCTGACCGTTATGGTCAAAATTGTTCAACTGTGGGCAGAATATAACTTTAAAAACTCACTGACCAAGACTAGTGAAGTCCGGGTATTTTATGGTCTTATTTGTAAATTTGAGTCATGCTTTTGCGCTGACTCATTTACAGTAGGCTAACCCGGTTTCACGTAAGCAGATGCTTTCCAGTGCCCAGCACTCGGCGCTGTATCCAGCTCTCATAGGATCGCGTGTCCTTTTAAGGAAAAGTGTCAGTTTTTCCGTTCCGTCCCGCTTCCCACAGCCAGTCACTAGACAACACAGTACCGCTTGTGCTTTGAGAGAGAACATGTGGCTGTTATCCCCGACTGCCAGATTAACAAACTCTGAACTTAAAGATGCAGATGGAGACTCATGTGCTGTCACTCACATTAGACACATCACACAATCTGTCTCCTGGATACTAAGGACAGCTCTCTCACACACACACACACACCAGTCTGAAAAACCAGTCTGCTAAATAAGTATGCACACTAGTGGAGGGATGCTAAATAAGTATGCACACTAGTGGAGGGATGCTAAATAAGCATGCACACTAGTGGAGGGATGCTAAATAAGCATGCACACTAGTGGAGGGATGCTAAATAAGTATGCACACTAGTGGAGGGATGCTAAATAAGTATGCACACTAGTGAAGGGATGCTAAATAAGCATAAGGGTTAATGGAGGGATGCTAAATAAGTATGCACACTAGTGGAGGGATGCTAAATAAGTATGCACACTAGTGGAGGGATGCTAAATAAGTATGCACACTAGTGGAGGGATGCTAAATAAGTATGCACACTAGTGGAGGGATGCTAAATAAGCATAAGGGTTAATGGAGGGATGCTAAATAAGTATGCACACTAGTGGAGGGATGCTAAATAAGTATGCACACTAGTGGAGGGATGCTAAATAAGTATGCACACTAGTGGAGGGATGCTAAATAAGTATGCACACTAGTGGAGGGATGCTAAATAAGCATAAGGGTTAATGGAGGGATGCTAAATAAGCATGCGCACTAGTGGAGGGATGCTAAATAAGTATGCACACTAGTGGAGGGATGCTAAATAAGCATGCACACTAGTGAAGGGATGCTAAATAAGCATAAGGGTTAATGGAGGGATGCTAAATAAGTATGCACACTAGTGGAGGGATGCTAAATAAGTATGCACACTAGTGGAGGGATGCTAAATAAGTATGCAGACTAGTGAAGGGATGCTAAATAAGCATAAGGGTTAATGGAGGGATGCTAAATAAGTATGCACACTAGTGGAGGGATGCTAAATAAGTATGCACACTAGTGGAGGGATGCTAAATAAGCATGCGCATTAATGGAGGGATGCTAAATAAGTATGCACACTAGTGGAGGGATGCTAAATAAGCATAAGGGTTAATGGAGGGATGCTAAATAAGTATGCACACTAGTGGAGGGATGCTAAATAAGTATGCACACTAGTGGAGGGATGCTAAATAAGTATGCACACTAGTGGAGGGATGCTAAATAAGCATGCACACTAGTGGAGGGATGCTAAATAAGTATGCACACTAGTGGAGGGATGCTAAATAAGTATGCACACTAGTGGAGGATGCTAAATAAGTATGCACACTAGTGGAGGGATGCTAAATAAGCATAAGGGTTAATGGAGGGATGCTAAATAAGTATGCACACTAGTGGAGGGATGCTAAATAAGTATGCACACTAGTGGAGGGATGCTAAATAAGCATGCACACTAGTGGAGGGATGCTAAATAAGTATGCACACTAGTGGAGGGATGCTAAATAAGTATGCACACTAGTGGAGGGATGCTAAATAAGCATGCACACTAGTGGAGGGATGCTAAATAAGTATGCACACTAGTGGAGGGATGCTAAATAAGTATGCACACTAGTGGAGGGATGCTAAATAAGCATAAGGGTTAATGGAGGGATGCTAAATAAGTATGCACACTAGTGGAGGGATGCTAAATAAGTATGCACACTAGTGGAGGGATGCTAAATAAGTATGCACACTAGTGGAGGGATGCTAAATAAGCATAAGGGTTAATGGAGGGATGCTAAATAAGTATGCACACTAGTGGAGGGATGCTAAATAAGTATGCACACTAGTGGAGGGATGCTAAATAAGTATGCACACTAGTGGAGGAATGCTAAATAAGCATAAGGGTTAATGGAGGGATGCTAAATAAGTATGCACACTAGTGGAGGGATGCTAAATAAGTATGCACACTAGTGGAGGGATGCTAAATAAGCATGCGGATTAATGGAGGGATGCTAAATAAGTATGCACACTAGTGGAGGGATGCTAAATAAGTATGCACACTAGTGGAGGGATGCTAAATAAGCATGCGCATTAATGGAGGGATGCTAAATAAGTATGCACACTAGTGGAGGGATGCTAAATAAGTATGCACACTAGTGGAGGGATGCTAAATAAGCATAAGGGTTAATGGAGGGATGCTAAATAAGTATGCACACTAGTGGAGGGATGCTAAATAAGTATGCACACTAGTGGAGGGATGCTAAATAAGTATGCACACTAGTGGAGGAATGCTAAATAAGCATAAGGGTTAATGGAGGATGCTAAATAAGTATGCACACTAGTGGAGGGATGCTAAATAAGTCTTCACACTAGTGGAGGGATGCTAAATAAGCATAAGGGTTAATGGAGGGATGCTAAATAAGTATGCACACTAGTGGAGGGATGCTAAATAAGAATGCACACTAGTGGAAGGATGCTAAATAAGTATGCACACTAGTGGAGGGATGCTAAATAAGTATGCACACTAGTGGAGGGATGCTAAATAAGTATGCACACTAGTGGAAGGATGCTAAATAAGTATGCACACTAGTGGAAGGATGCTAAATAAGTATGCACACTAGTGGAGGGATGCTAAATATGTATGCACACTAGTGGAGGGATGCTAAATAAGTATGCACACTAGTGGAGGGATGCTAAATAAGCATGCACACTAGTGGAGGGATGCTAAATAAGCATGCACATTAATGGAGGGATGCTAAATAAGTATGCACACTAGTGGAGGGATGCTAAATAAGTATGCACACTAGTGGAGGGATGCTAAATAAGTATGCACACTAGTGGAGGGATGCTAAATAAGCATAAGGGTTAATGGAGGGATGCTAAATAAGTATGCACACTAGTGGAGGGATGCTAAATAAGTATGCACACTAGTGGAGGGATGCTAAATAAGTATGCACACTAGTGGAGGAATGCTAAATAAGCATAAGGGTTAATGGAGGGATGCTAAATAAGTATGCACACTAGTGGAGGGATGCTAAATAAGTATGCACACTAGTGGAGGGATGCTAAATAAGCATAAGGGTTAATGGAGGGATGCTAAATAAGTATGCACACTAGTGGAGGGATGCTAAATAAGTATGCACACTAGTGGAGGGATGCTAAATAAGTATGCACACTAGTGGAAGGATGCTAAATAAGTATGCACACTAGTGGAGGGATGCTAAATAAGTATGCACACTAGTGGAGGGATGCTAAATAAGTATGCACACTAGTGGAAGGATGCTAAATAAGTATGCACACTAGTGGAAGGATGCTAAATAAGTATGCACACTAGTGGAGGGATGCGTCTGAAGTGAATATGGTAACATTCATCAACATTCATCAACAAACTGAACAGCTACAATTTCTCACCTCTTGCTCCCATCCTTAACTCATCTGCATATCACACACTTTCTCCCCTGCATATCACACACACACTCCCGTGCATATCACACACACACACTCCCCTGCATATCACACACACACTCACCTGCATATCACACACACACTCCCGTGCATATCACACACACACACTCACCTGCATATCACACACACACTCACCTGCATATCACACACACACTCCCGTGCATATCACACACACACACTCACCTGCATATCACACACACACTCACCTGCATATCACACACACACTCCCCTGCATATCACGCACACACTCCCGTGCATATCACACACACACACTCACCAGCATATTACACACACACTCCCCTGCGCTCACACCTTTGTTAGGGATCACCATTATAGGCTATAAATCGATTATACACAATTCCCACCAAAAATAATGTCGAGTAACAAATGTAATTATAGTTTCCTACTGGTTTCTGTGGGTCTATTTATAGCCAGAGGATATAAATGAAATGTGTTTCTTCAGCCTAACGAATGGAGCTGTTTCATTACTGCTTTTAGAGCTCTTTGCTTCAGACTCCATTGTGCTGAAAAGGCTGCTGCACAAGAGAGGCTAATTCACAATGTAGCCTACCTGCAGATAGCTATACATTATGTGTCTGTTAAAGGACAATTTCATTTATTTTTACACTTAAAATATTGTTTTCTGATTGTTTATGATGCATTGTTGCATTAGCACCCCCACCTATAGAATGGCTGCATAGGCTGCACAGCTGTACTTTCCTACAACACACTAAACTTTTGTTTGTAAAGACTCACCAAGTGGTCAGTAATGCCCACTGATACACTGACACAAAAATCATGTCAGAGTGTGACTTCCATCATTACTACTATTGCTGCAAACTCAGGTCCAAAAAACAGGTCCACAGTTGAGAATGAATGGAAACCACACAGTTTGCCGCAATTATGTGTCTGCATATCAGTAAAGTTTACTCAGCAGCGGTGAGTTTCATGTCTTTACGAACAAAAGTTTAATGCGGTACAGGAAAGATTGCAGCTGTGCACCAATGCAGCCATTCTCTAGGTGAGGGGCCTTATTTGGAATATTCTGAAAGAGTTTGGTTGTCAAGAGTACATGTGTACAGTTTTGTTATCAGTAATGCTGTTTAGAGTTTTATAGCTACAGGGCCTTAAAGGAGAAATACGGTCTGAATCAGTTCATTGCACTATTGTGGAGGTCACTGAGTGCTGTTTGTAGGAAAAAGAACCAGAAAATTTGATACTAATTAGACCCAATTGAGAATCAGCAGCTAACGCTAACTGCATAGGGGACAGGAAACAGGCAGCTAACTGCATGGGGCATAGGAAAATGAAACTCCTGAATGCCCAAATCAGTTAGTGTTACCTGCTGATCTGCTAAATCAGTTAGTGTTACCTGCTGATCTGCTATTCAGTCTGTGGGGTATTAAATGTTCCCATTATCTGCCCTCACTGACCTCAACCAACAGGGCTGTGGGTTTGCATGTTTGCATGTTCTCATGTTTACATGTTTGCATGCGTGGTTTATGTGCCAGTCAGATTCTGAAAAGCGTAACAGCTCTGTTACGGATGCACTCCTCATCCAGATTAATCCATTAATCCACCATCTGAAGATGCTGTCTGTCTTGGATTTATCAGAAAACGGGAGCAAAGCCAACATGTCTGGACACTGAAAACAGAAGCGAATGAAAACATTTGTGCCCCGATTGGTTATGTGCCAGTCAGTCTAATTTTCCATTTTTACAAATTTTAATATCAACGATGCAACAGTCAACGAAAAATGTTGAGATAAACTATTATTTCACCAGTGTGAAATGTGTGTACTGAGATAAACTATTATTTCACCAGTGTGAAAGGGTGTGTACTGTTGGGAGTAGCCTACAAAGAACCCTCCACAGAGATGAAATCAAGACACCCCTTTGGGTGGAGTCCTGCAATTGCAGCTTAATGTGTACATGGTCTAAATGTTTCTAGAATTGTCATTGCACACACACACACACACACACACACACACACACATGCAGACACACACACACACACACAGAGACACTCTGTCTCTCGCAGCCCTCCCAGAGGAGGTTGTTTTCTGTGAAAACAGGATGCTGTTTTTTGTGTGTGTTTTTGGAATGGGGTGTTGCTATGGTGAATTTGAGTCTTGGAGGGAGACATTTGTTGTGATGTGTGTGTGTGTTGTGTGTGTGTGTGCCAATCAAGGACAGAAGGAGTATTTCAGGTCTGACTCTGTCTCTACTCCCCCTTAGTGTCTGAGCTGCAGGAGGAGGGGATGAATGCCATCAATCTGCCACTAAGTCCCGCCCCCTTTGAGCTGGACCCTGAGGATACCATGCTGGGTACATTCACACAAACACACACACTCTCTCACACACACAGACATACACACACACATATACACACAGACTCAATCTCTCTCTCGCACTCTCTCTCACACACACACACACACACACACTCACACCCATATATGCATACACACACACACACACACACACACACACAGCTGACCTGTCACTTTAAATGTGCTGTATGTCTTCACCTGAGAAGAATGAGGTGCAGACTATGGTGGACCCAAGCACACTTATTCACACACACACACACACAACCACACACACACAGCTCTGCTGTAAGCTTAAACGTTGTGTGTGTATTTACCAGAGGAGAATGAGGTGCAGACTATGGTGGACCTAAACACACTTTTTCACACACACACACACGCACACACACACACACACACACACACACACACACACACACACACAGCTGTGCTGTAAGCTTAAACGTTGTGTGTGTATTCACCAGAGGAGAATGAGGTGCGGACTATGGTGGACCCAAACTCAAGAAATGACCCCAAACTGCAGGAGCTCATGAAGGTTAGGCCAGTGTGTGTGTGCCGTGTGTGTGTGCTTGTGTTTGTGTGTGTGTGTGTGTGTGTGTGTGTGTGTGTATGTGCCAGTGCTGTGCATGCATGCGTGTGTGCGCCAGTGCCATGCGCGTGTGCGTCTGTGTGTGTGTGTGTGTGTGTGTGTGTGTGTGTGTGTGTGTGTGTGTGTGTGTGTGTGTGTGTGTGTGTGTGTGTGTGTGTGTGTGTGTGTGTGTGTGTGTGTGTGTGTGTGTGTGTGTGTGTGTGTGTGTGTGTGTGTGTGTGTGTGTGTGTGTGTGTGTGTGTGTGTGTGTGTGCGTCTGTGTGTGTGTGTATGTGTGTGTGTGTGTGTGTGTGTGTGTGTGTGTGTGTGTGTGTGTGTTTTCTCTTTCAGACAGTGGCATCATTGTGCTTGGTTGTTCTGCTCGCCAAAGTAAAGTCAAATTTAACACTCTAATTCAGGGGTCTCAAACTCAACTTACCTGGGGGCGCTGGAGGGGTAGTCTGGGCTGAGGCTGGGCCGCATCAAGTACACAAAAAAGTATATTCAAGTATTCCAAAAAGTACGTCTGATCTTCTCAATCTTTACTGATAACAAGTTAGAACATACAGAACATGAACGGTTCTTCAGAACATATGGTTCTTGGCAGTGCTTCCTCTCACACAGCTGAGCCACATTTGGCTTGAGGGTGGAACCAACTGAGACCCTCAGTATGGCCTGAAGATGCTCATCTTTAAGCTTGGACCTGAATTTTGACTTGTTAAAGTTCATTGTGGAGAAGAGCTTTTCACACATATAGGTGCTCCCAAAAAGGCACATGACCCGCTTGAACATCCTGGAAAGCTCAGGGAAGGTGGGGGGCAATTCTCTCAAAAATTGTCCAAGCTTGTCTGTTTGTCCACTCATCCCCCTGAACTTAGATTTGAGTTCTGAATTACACTGCAGGTCAATTAGCTCCATCTGAAGCACAGGGGGGGCATCTTCCACATCAACGGAGAAGGGGTCAGCAAAACTTGAAAAGTGGCTCTGTGTGTTTTGAAGTCTGCAAACCTGTGATCTAATTCTTCCTGTAGCTTTCCAATGGTATTAGCATACTTCTCACTACTGAATGCTGTACCTGAGTCCATGAGTGCCTTGCATGCTGGGAAATGGCAGAGGGAAAGCTGGGCTTTCCATAGCACAAGTGTTTTTGTCATTGTCATATGCAGCACTGACAAGCAGGCCCTGGCCTTGTAACTTCTTGTTCAGTACATTCAGCTCTTATGTGATATCAACAAGAAAAGCTAAGTCCATTAGCCATTTGGGATCATTTAGTACAGAAACAGTCATCCCATCCTTCTCCATGAAGGCTTTCACTTCTTCTCTTAACTGAAAAAACCTTTTCAAGACCTTCCCCCTGCTAAGCCAACGTACCTCGGTGAAGTAGAGCACGTCCTCATATGCTGACTCCATTTTCTCCAAAAAGGAGCAAAACTGCCGGTGCTTTAACCCCCTGGATCTGATATGGTTGATAAATTTCACAACATCAGACATCACACTTTCAAACTTCAGGCATTTGCTGCAAAGGGCCTGCTGGTGGATAATGCAGTGCAGAGCAAAGGCCTCTTCCTCACCCTCCTCTTCCAGTTTTCTTTGAACAAGTGCCACCAGTCCATTTTTCCTCCCTGTCATTGATGGGGCTCGGTCAGTTGTTATTCCAGCAAAACGCTTCCATAGGAAGCCGGCATTCACAATGGAATCACACAGATGGCGGTAGTGGTGAGTGGAGAGAGAGAGAGAGGGAATCACACAGGTGGTGGTATATCTCCTGACCGGTGGTCTGGCCATGCATTGGAATTATTGTGAGCAACTCCTCCGTCACTTCAAAATTGTCATCAACACCACGGACATCGATCGCGAGCTGCGCAGTGTCAGTGACGTCTGTGCTCTCATCAAGAACGATGGAGTATGAATGGAAATGTTTAGCAGTTGATCGTAAATGTTACCTGATGTCAGAAATGCGCTCTGCCACTGTATTGGCTGAAATGCTGATGTTGCTAAACAGACCTTGTTTTTTCCGGGCAGACTATACTAGCAGCCTGTACCATGCCCTGTTTGATGAACTCGCCGTCTTTGAATGGCTTTCCTGCCTTAGCAATCATCTCACTCACCGCGTAACTAGCTTTGACAGCCACATCACTCTCTTTGCTTGCTTTCTTGAAAACATCTCGTTGCCTCAGTAGGCGACCCGGTCCTCCCAGGTATTTTGCATACTCCTCAGCATGTCTAGTTGAGTAATGACGTCTGATATTATACTCCTTGTGTACCGCAACTTTATCCGTGCATATAAGACACTTTGGGAAGCCCCTGTGCTCAACGAAAAAATATTCAATCTCCCACTTCTGAAACTGTCTGTGTTCATCACCAACTTTTCTTTTCATAGCTTTTTGAGGTTTTGAGAAAGACATGACTGGGGCAGGGTGACAAAAACTGTATGGATGACAGGATATATTTTCCCTCCACAATCCCAAAATATGTTACAAGTGACCAATCGCATTGTTCTCGCGAGCCTGTGCTACGGGCCGCACCAACACCAAGCTTTGATTTTAGGCAGCGG
>JAIFZK010000065.1:635000-657500 GCA_027481765.1 Tenualosa thibaudeaui
CTAGGGGAGATTGGTCCTGATGTAAGGCGCTTAACCCTAAGTTACTCTAGGGGAGACTGGTCCTGATGTAAGACACTTAACCCTAAGTTGCTCTAGGGGAGACTGGTCCTGATGTAAGACACTTAACCCTAAGTTGCTCTAGGGGAGACTGGCCCTGATGTAAGGCACTTAACTCTAGTTACTCTAGGGGAGACTGGTCCTGATGTAAGGCACTTAACCCTAAGTTGCTCTAGGGGAGACTGGCCCTGATGTAAGGCACTTAACTCTAGTTACTCTAGGGGAGACTGGTCCTGATGTAAGGCACTTAACCCTAAGTTGCTCTAAGGGAGACTGGCCCTGATGTAAGGCACTTAACTCTAGTTACTCTAGGGGAGATTGGTCCTGATGTAAGGCACTTAACCCTAATTAGCTCTAGGGGAGACTGGCCCTGAACAATTGATAGTTGACAAGTTGTAAGTCGCTTTGGATAAAAGTGTCTGCTAAATGCATAAAATATACAAATATACACCAGCAGTCATGTTAAATGTGTTCACTGAGAGCCCATCATGATCTCTTGTCTTCCTGTTCTCTTTCTGCTGCAGACATTGTAAATTGTGATCTCAAGTCCACCCTGAGGATCCTGTACAACCTTTTCACCAAATACAGGGGTGTTGAGTGAGCTGGGCTCCTCACTCATGCATGCACACACACACTCATGCCCACACACACACTCATGCATGCACACACACACACTCATGCCCACACACACACTCATGCCCACACACACACTCATGCATGCACACACACACTCATGCACGCGCACACACACACACTCATGCACGAGCACACACATGCTCGCACACTGCACACTCATACATGCACACACACACACACACACACTCATGCATGCACACACACACACACACACACACACACACTCATGCCCCCCCACACACACACACTCGTGCACGCGCACACACATGCTCGCACGCTGTAAACCCCCCCATTTTTCCCAGGATTCTCCCTTGTTATAGATTTTTCCCACCGTCTTCCTTCCTCCCAAATATCCAGAATTTTCTACATTTTCCAAACAAAAGCCCAAAGGGTGGAGACACATGGAAGCCAAAGACCTGAAGCTCAACATTCAGAGCACCAGCACTCACATGGGTTCATTCAGAGCACCAGTGCCCATGTGGGTTCATTCAGAGCACCAGTGCCCATGTGGGTTCATTCAGAGCACCAGTGCCCATGTGGGTTCATTCAGAGCACCAGTGCCCATGTGGGTTCATTCAGAGCACCAGTGCCCATGTGGGTTCATTCAGAGCACCAGTGCCCATGTGGGTTCATGTGCTGCTCAAAATGAAATAAAAGACAGCGGCTTTGTCGTCCATTTCTTGCTGTTAACAGAGGAACTCCAGTGGGAAGATGCCCTAATCTTTCAGCTTTTGGGTCAAAATCCCCTTGAAACAGCTAAAAGATATGATACACACACACTCACACACAGATAGACACACTTACTCACACACACTCACATACACACACACACACACATAGACAAGCACACACACTCACACACACATACCTCTGCAGGAGATGCTTTTATGCTTGCCAGTATCAAACACACACACACACACACACACACACACACATATACACACACACACACACACACATACACACACACACATCTGCCGGTGGAGTATGCATGCCGTGTCAATATTACATGAAGGCCATGTCTGTGCAGTGTCTTACAACACAGCCAATCAGATAGTCACAGTGATTAGTCACAGCCAACCAGAAACAGCCTTTTCACATGTCTCTGCAGTATCTTACAACACAGCCAATCAGAAACAGCCTTTTCACATGTCTGTGCAGTGTCTTACAACACAGCCAATCAGTCAGTCATAGTGATTAGTCACAGCCAATCAGAAACAGGCTTTTCACATGAAGGATGACATCTTTTCGGTTTTTACTACACTGGGGCTTTGTTGTGTAGTCAGAAGGCTTGTACTGTTGTTGATATAAGTTACTTATTGTTTAATAAATATGATACAATATTTTGTCTAATGAATGTTATAATTGATTTGGTATTTATAATTTATGACCAGTGTGTGTCATTAAGACCCATTTGTCTACTGTATGTGCTCTATGGGAAACAGAACACAAGGTTCTGCTTCTCTCTCAAAGGCCCTCATTTCTGCTCAGAATTCAGTCTGTAATCTCTGCTCTAAATTTGGAGTCTATAATCTCTGCACTGAATTCTGGGCCCGGAACTGCAGGCCTCTGTCTTAACCAATCTGGGATGATGCATGCAAACGACCAATCCAGTGTGACGTGTGTTAACAACCAATCCAGTGTGATGTGTGTTAACAACCAATCCAGTGTGACGTGTGTTAACAACCAATCCAGTGTGACGTGTGTTAACAACCAATCCAGTGTGACGTGTGTTAACAACCAATCCAGTGTGACGTGTGTTAACAACCAATCCAGTGTGACGTGTGTTAACAACCAATCCAGTGTGACGTGTGTTAACAACCAATCCAGTGTGACGTGTGTTAACAACCAACCATTGCAGGAGTGAAGTACCAAAGTGTGTGAAGTCAGTCCAGGTTTTCAAGACTCGTCACTCAGTGCAAGACAGACTTGTCACTCAGTGTGTAAGTGTGTGTGTGTGTGTGTGTGTGTGTGTGTGTGTGTGTCTTTGTCCTCAGAGAGACATAGGAGAAATGAGACCAACAGAGGGGATGAAGAAAGAAGTGATCAGAGGGGAAGTGTAAGAAATGAAGAAGTGATCAGAGGGGAAGTGTAAGAAATGAAGAAGTGATCAGAGGGGAAGTGTAAGAAATGAAGAAGTGATCAGAGGGGAAGTGTAAGAAATGAAGAAGTGATCAGAGGGGAAGTGTAAGAAATGAAGAAGTGATCAGAGGGGTTAAGGGAGGAGTGGAGCATCCTTGGCTCCTGTCTCTGTGGACACTGGAATGCTGATTGGCTCTGGTTGCTGGGGCCTGAGGAATGCTAAGTGCTGATTGGCTCTGGTTGCTGGGGCCTGAGGAATGCTAAGTGCTGATTGGCTCTGGTTGCTGTGGCCCCAGGAATGCTGATTGGCTGTGTGAGGGGGTGAGCAGAGAGAGGGGAGGCAGGTCTGTTGCCATGACTGCGCTCAGACATCAAAACAAGCAAGCCTACCTGCTGATTGGCAGAACAGATCTGAGAGCTGAGTGAGTGATTTGCTGAGTGTGTGTGTGTGTGTGTCTGAGTGTGAGTCAGTGTGTTTGTTCACGTGTCTGTGTGTGTTTGTGTGTGTATGTGAGAGTGTCTGTGTGCATGTCTCTCTCTCTCTCTCTCTCTCTCTGTGTGTGTGAATTGTGGTGAGGTTGTAGTGATGAAGATCCTGTCATTATTTACACCCAATAGTGAGACCTATTCAGTCTGGAAGGTATAGGGAAAGTATTTGTATGTGGAAGATGTGTGTGTGTGTGCCTATATCCATCTTGAGTGACAGGATCACGCGTGAGACATCAGTGTTTACACACACATGCGCAAACACACACACACACGCACGGACGGACAGTCACAGACATCAGTGTTCACACACACACACACATACACACTCATGTGGACAGTCACAGACATCAGTGTTCACACACACACACATACACACACATACACACTCATGTGGACAGTCACAGACATCAGTGTTCACACACACACACATACACACTCATGTGGAAAGACATCAGTGTTCACACACACACACATACACACTCATGTGGACAGTCACAGACATCAGTGTTCACACACACACACACATACACACTCGTGTGGACAGTCACAGACATCAGTGTTCACACACACACACACATACACACTCATGTGGACAGTCACAGACATTGCTGATCATACACACACACACACACACACACATACACACTCATGTGGACAGTCACAGACATCAGTGTTCACACACACACACACACACATACACACTCATGTGGACAGTCACAGACATTGCTGATCACACACACACACATACACACTCATGTGGACAGTCACAGACATTGCTGATGACACACACACACACTCATGTGGACAGTCACAGACATTGCTGATGACACACACACACATACACACTCATGTGGACAGTCACAGACATTGCTGATGACACACACACACATACACACTCATGTGGACAGTCACAGCGATTGCAGATGACACACACACACATACACACTCATGTTGACAGTAACAGACATTGCTGATGACACACACACACACACACACACATCATGTGGACAGTCACAGACATTGCTGATGACACACACACACACTCATGTGGACAGTCACAGACATTGCTGATGACACACACACACACACACTCATGTGGACAGTCACAGACATTGCTGATGACACACACACACACTCATGTGGACAGTCACAGACATTGCTGATGACACACACACACACTCATGTGGACAGTCACAGACATTGCTGATGACACACACATACACTCATGGACAGTCACAGACATTGCTGATGACACACACACACACACACTCATGTGGACAGTCACAGACATTGCTGATGACACACACACACACTCATGTGGACAGTCACAGACATTGCTGATGACACACACACACACTCATGTGGACAGTCACAGACATTGCTGATGACACACACACACACTCATGTGGACAGTCACAGACATTGCTGATGACTGACCACTTGGGTGTAGATTCAACGTCATATTCATTAGAACTATAATTACCCAGGATGCATCAAAAGAAATGAGTTTTTAAAAACCACAAATGATATGTGGTCTGCTCACACACATTTAAATACACCATCAGGGAGGAGACACTCACACACACACACTTATCAATCAGAAAAAAACTGTGTGTGTGTACATGTGTCCCCGTCTCTGCTCTGTCAGACAAACCGCTCTTTCATTGGTCACCGCGGAAACAGGTACATTCAACAGAGCCAACAACAACAACCATCCAATCAGATTCAGTCTTCAGGTCACAACTTCATTAGGTTTTAACCTAATGTCTGAATATGAATGCCATAACCCCGACCATTGTGACAGCAGCCACACATGTGGTCAATGCTTCACTAACTGTGGGTAGATTTCCCACCACCTTCAAACAGCTCTGCTGCTCAAAAAACCATCCCTTGCTCCCACTCAAGTGGAGAACTACTGGCCTGTATCTCTTCTTCCCTTCCTTTCCAAAGCCATTGAACCAGTGTCTTTAAACAGGTCACAAAGCCATCGAATGAGCTGTCTTTAAACAGGTCACTTGATTTCTCACTTTGAACAACCTCCTTGATTCCACCCAGTCTGGCTCCAAACGTGTCCACTCCATTGAAACGTGTCCACTCCACTGAAACAAGGCCACTCCACTGAAACGTGTCCACTCCACTGAAACAAGGCCACTCCACTGAAACGTGTCCACTCCACTGAAACAAGGCCACTCCACTGAAACATGTCCACTCCACTGAAACGTGTCCACTCCACTGAAACAAGGCCACTCCACTTAAAACAGCGCTGCTGTCTGTGACAGAAGCCCTAAAAGAAACCAGAGTGGCTGGTCAATCCTCAGCACTCATCCTGTTTGACGTATCAGCAGCATTTGATACGGTCAACCACCGCATCCTACTGAACAAACTGACCAAAATGGGTATTGATGGCGCAGCACACTCCTGGTTCAAGTCCTATCTTACTGGACGGTCGTTCAGTGTCTCATGGCTAGGACAGACATCGGCACTTCACCAACTCACCACAGGAGTACCCCAAGGATCTGTACTGGGGCCCCTTCTCTTCGCCCTGTACATCACCTCGCTGGGCTCAGTTATCCATTCCCATGGCTTCTCGTACCACTGTTAGGCTGATGATACCCAGCTCTATCTGTCCTTTCTGCCTGATGACTCCACGGTGTCAATACGGATCTCGGGCTGTCTCTCTGATATATCTGCATGGATGAAAGGACATCACCTCCAACTAAATCTCTCCAAAACTGAACTACTGGTCCTCCCAGCCAAACAAGCCATACATCATGACATCAGTACCAAGATCGACTCCCTGTCTGTTACTCCCACCAAAGTGGCAAGAAACCTAGGTGATCGATGAACAACTGACCTTTGCAGATTACGTTGCCTCTGTGGCTCGGTCGTGCCATTTTTCCCTATTCAACATAAGGAAGATCAGGCCCAGCATGTCCCACCCAACATGCAACCCAGCTCCTTAGTACACACTTAACTACATTTAGTACACACGTAGCTACATTTAGTGTACACTTAGCTACATTTAGTACACATTTAGCTCCTGGTACAGACCCTGGTTAGCTCTCGCCTTGACTACTGCAATGTCCTCCTATCAGGCCTACCAGCCTGTGTAGTGAGACCGCTACAGATGATCCAGAATGCAGCTGCACATCTGGTCTTTAACCAGCCAAAAAGAGCACATGTCACACCTCTGTTCATTGAACTCCACTGGTTATCCTTGGCTGCTCGCATCAAATTCAGGGCACTGATGTTGGCCTACAGGGTGAATGATGGCTCTGCTCCCATCTACCTGAATTCTCTCCTGAAGCCCATGTCACCCAACGACCACTTCGCTCCTCTAAGGAGCGTTTTCTAGCACGGCCAACACCTTGTGCAGGTCAATCCAGACTCTTCTCATATCTGGATCCGCGGTGGTGGAATGAACTGCCAAGTGCTACCAGATCAACTGATACCCTCTCCACCTTCAAGAAACTCGTGAAGACCCAGCTCTTCCAAGAATATCTCCTGGCTAAAATTTTGAGAATGCACTTAACAACTTAATTTCTCTGCACTGTATTACACTGTTGCACTTTCAACTTATGTTAGCAATATGCACTCTTTGTTAGTTCTTTCATTGTGTTGTAGCTTGAATGTTATCCTCTTTTGTAAGTCACTTTGGATAAAAGTCGATTCCTCAAGACAGAGGTGAGAGGTACTCACCCCTGCCTACAGTGCTCTGTGTGGCTGAGTGTGTGTGCATGTGAGAGAGAGAGAGAGAAAGAGAGCACTGTGTAACTGTGTGTATGTGTGTTTAAGAGAGAGAGAGAGAGAGAAAGAGGTAGCTCAACCCTGCCTACAGTGCTGTGTGTGAGTGTGTGTGTGTGTGTGAGAGAGAGAGAGAGAGAGAGAGAGAGGTAGCTCACCTCACCCCTGCTTACAGTGCTGTGTGTGAGTGTGTGTGTGTGTGTGTGTGTGTGAGAGAGAGAGAGAGGTAGCTCACCTCACCCCTGCTTACAGTGCTGTGTGTGAGTGTGTGTGTGTGTGTGTGTGTGAGAGAGAGAGAGGGAGGTAGCTCACCTCACCCCTGCTTACAGTGCTGTGTGTGAGTGTGTGTGTGTGTGTGTGTGTGTGTGAGAGAGAGAGAGAGGGAGGTAGCTCACCTCACCCCTGCTTACAGTGCTGTGTGTGAGTGTGTGTGTGTGTGTGTGTGTGTGTGTGTGTGAGGGCACTGTCTTGTGCAGGTGCACATCGTGGTCCTGTGCCCTACCACAGCCACAAAGTTCAGGTTCTCAGCCTTAACTGACAAGACCGTAATGAACACACACACTAATCAGGAATTCTTGGGACACATTGAGGTTTACTCCACACTGAATACACTCCACACTGAATATTAGTGAGACAGTTTTACCTGCTAACGAGAGTGAGCACTCTGTGCTTGAAACAGTTTTACCTGCTAACGAGAGTGAGCACTCTGTGCGTGTGGCATTTGTGTGTGCGGCAACAAATTCTAGAAGGTACACACTTACTTGTACATGTACATACATTTCACATTGAGGATGTAGTTCTCACCACACTCTTGGAACACCATGTGTGCAGAAGTCTACCACGGGCCTGACACCCACACCCACACAGACATTCAGCCTGACACCCACACCCACACAGACATTCAGCCTGACACCCACACCCACACAGACATTCAGCCTGTGATTTTTAAGCTAGTCTATGCCAGGCCTGGTTGTCCTGATCAACCTTGCTGTTGTTGGCACGGTTACGGTTACTGTGCTGGCTCACTTGATATGCAGCAGGCTGTAACCATGTCAACCCCCCAGCATCCCTTCACCCTGACTACCTTATCACAATACCACTGTGCTCTCTAAAATAAACTACAACATATATCCACACAACTAAATTGTGTGTGTAGAAAGGGAGAAGTAAGGATAGCATATGTGATATTGAATTATGTGTGTGTGTGTGTGTGTGTGTGTGTGTGTGTGTGTGTGTGTGTGTTTGTATGGGTGCTGCAATAAAGACACTGATATTGAGCTGATTTTTTGTGTATCTATGTGTAGACAGATATATATAGACTGAAATATACTTAGGTGTGTGTGTGTGTGTGCGTGCGTGTGTGTGTGCACGCACATAATGGTATGGTGTTATGACATGGGGATAAAGAGGGTTATACAGCCTCTGGATGTCAAGGATGTGTGTGTGTGTGTGTGTGTGTGTGTGTGTGTGTGTGTGTGTGTGTGTGTGTGTGTGTGTGTGTGTCTTGCCTGAGGCAGCTAAAGTGTCTGCTGAGATGATGGCTCAAAAATAAGTCTCCACCACATCATGGCTTGGTCCCCCCACCACTGACAGATACAGTGCCACTGCTGACCACTGGAGGGCGGTGAAGAGCAAGCATATGTGGGAGAGGGAGGGGGAAGGAACAGAGCACTCTGAGAGAGACGGTTTACCTGCAGTAACGCAGTGTGGGTGGTGTTGTGTTGTGTGAAGGTGTGTTGTTCAGGACGTGCACTGCTCCTGTGTGGGTGGTGTTGTGTTGTGTGAAGGTGTGTTGTTCAGGACGTGCACTGCTCCTGTGTGGGTGGTGTTGTGTTGTGTGAAGGTGTGTTCTTCAGTGCGTGCACTGCTCCTGTGTGGGTGGTGTTGTGTTGTGTGAAGGTGTGTTGTTCAGGACGTGCACTGCTCCTGTGTGGGTGGTGTTGTGTTGTGTGAAGGTGTGTTGTTCAGGACGTGCACTGCTCCTGTGTGGGTGGTGTTGTGTTGTGTGAAGGTGTGTTGTTCAGGACGTGCACTGCTCCTGTGTGGGTGGTGTTGTGTTGTGTGAAGGTGTGTTGTTGAGGTGGGGCACTGCTCCGGTGTGGGTGGTGTTGTGTTGTGTGAAGGTGTGTTGTTCAGGGCAGCACTGCTCCTGTGTGGGTGGTGTTGTGTTGTGTGAAGGTGTGTTGTTCAGGACGTGCACTGCTCCTGTGTGGGTGGTGTTGTGTTGTGTGAAGGTGTGTTGTTCAGGACGTGCACTGCTCCTGTGTGGGTGGTGTTGTGTTGTGTGAAGGTGTGTTGTTCAGGACGCGCACTGCTCCTGTGTGGGTGGTGTTGTGTTGTGTGAAGGTGTGTTGTTCAGGACGTGCACTGCTCCTGTGTGGGTGGTGTTGTGTTGTGTGAAGGTGTGTTGTTCAGGGCCACACTGCTCCTGTGTGGGTGGTGTTGTGTTGTGTTGTGTGAAGGTGTGTTGTTCAGGATGCGCACTGCTCCTGTGTGGGTGGTGTTGTGTTGTGTGAAGGTGTGTTGTTCAGGACGCGCACTGCTCCTGTGTGGGTGGTGTTGTGTTGTGTGAAGGTGTGTTGTTCAGGACGCGCACTGCTCCTGTGTGGGTGGTGTTGTGTTGTGTGAAGGTGTGTTGTTCAGGATGCGCACTGCTCCTGTGTGGGTGGTGTTGTGTTGTGTGAAGGTGTGTTGTTCAGGACGTGCACTGCTCCTGTGTGGGTGGTGTTGTGTTGTGTGAAGGTGTGTTGTTCAGGACGTGCACTGCTCCTGTGTGGGTGGTGTTGTGTTGTGTGAAGGTGTGTTGTTCAGGACGTGCACTGCTCCTGTGTGGGTGGTGTTGTGTTGTGTGAAGGTGTGTTGTTCAGGACGTGCACTGCTCCTGTGTGGGTGGTGTTGTGTTGTGTTGTGTGAAGGTGTGTTGTTCAGGACGCGCACTGCTCCTGTGTGGGTGGTGTTGTGTTGTGTGAAGGTGTGTTGTTCAGGACGCGCACTGCTCCTGTGTGGGTGGTGTTGTGTTGTGTGAAGGTGTGTTGTTCAGGACGTGCACTGCTCCTGTGTGGGTGGTGTTGTGTTGTGTGAAGGTGTGTTGTTCAGGACGTGCACTGCTCCTGTGTGGGTGGTGTTGTGTTGTGTGAAGGTGTGTTGTTCAGGACGCGCACTGCTCCTGTGTGGGTGGTGTTGTGTTGTGTGAAGGTGTGTTGTTCAGGACGTGCACTGCTCCTGTGTGGGTGGTGTTGTGTTGTGTGAAGGTGTGTTGTTCAGGACGTGCACTGCTCCTGTGTGGGTGGTGTTGTGTTGTGTGAAGGTGTGTTGTTCAGGACGTGCACTGCTCCTGTGTGGGTGGTGTTGTGTTGTGTGAAGGTGTGTTGTTCAGGACGTGCACTGCTCCTGTGTGGGTGGTGTTGTGTTGTGTGAAGGTGTGTTGTTCAGGACGTGCACTGCTCCTGTGTGGGTGGTGTTGTGTTGTGTGAAGGTGTGTTGTTCAGGACGTGCACTGCTCCTGTGTGGGTGGTGTTGTGTTGTGTGAAGGTGTGTTGTTCAGGACGCGCACTGCTCCTGTGTGGGTGGTGTTGTGTTGTGTTGTGTGAAGGTGTGTTGTTCAGGATGCGCACTGCTCCTGTGTGGGTGGTGTTGTGTTGTGTGAAGGTGTGTTGTTCAGGACGCAGACTGCTCCTGTGTGGGTGGTGTTGTGTCGAGTGAAGGTGTGTTGTCCAGGACCTTCAGTTCTCCTGTGTGGGTGGTGTTGTGTTGTGTGAAGGTGTGTTGTTCAGGACGTGCACTGCTCCTGTGTGGGTGGTGTTGTGTTGTGTGAAGGTGTGTTGTTCAGGACGTGCACTGCTCCTGTGTGGGTGGTGTTGTGTTGTGTTGTGTGAAGGTGTGTTGTTCAGGACGCGCACTGCTCCTGTGTGGGTGGTGTTGTGTTGTGTGAAGGTGTGTTGTTCAGGCCGTGCACTGCTCCTGTGTGGGTGGTGTTGTGTTGTGTGAAGGTGTGTTGTTCAGGCCGTGCACTGCTCCTGTGTGGGTGGTGTTGTGTTGTGTGAAGGTGTGTTGTTCAGGACGCGCACTGCTCCGGTGTGGGTGGTGGTGTGTTGTGTGAGGGTGTGTTGTTCAGGACGCCGCACTGCTCCTGTGTGGGTGGTGTTGTGTTGTGTGTGTGAAGGTGTGTTGTTCAGGACGTGCACTGCTCCTGTGTGGGTGGTGTTGTGTTGTGTGAAGGTGTGTTGTTCAGGACGTGCACTGCTCCTATGTGGGTGGTGTTGTGTTGTGTGAAGGTGTGTTGTTCAGGACGTGCACTGCTCCTGTGTGGGTGGTGTTGTGTTGTGTGAAGGTGTGTTGTTCAGGACGTGCACTGCTCCTGTGTGGGTGGTGTTGTGTTGTGTTGTGTGAAGGTGTGTTGTTCAGGACGCGCACTGCTCCTGTGTGGGTGGTGTTGTGTTGTGTGAAGGTTTGTTGTTCAGGGCCGCACTGCTCCTGTTGTTGTTGTGTTGTGTGAGGGCGTTGCAGACGCCGCACTGCTCCTGTGTGGGTGGTGTTGTGTTGTGTGAAGGTGTGTTGTTCAGGACGCCACTGCTCCTGTGTGGGTGGTGTTGTGTTGTGTGAAGGTGTGTTGTTCAGGACGCACTGCTCCTGTGTGGGTGGTGTTGTGTTGTGTTGTGTGAAGGTGTGTTGTTCAGGACGCCACTGCTCCTGTGTGGGTGGTGTTGTGTTGTGTGTGTGAAGGTGTGTTGTTCAGGACGCCGCACTGCTCCTGTGTGGGTGGTGTTGTGTGAAGGTGTGTGAAGGTGTGTTGTTGTTGTGTTGTGTGAAGGTGTGTTGTTCAGACGCGCGCACTGCTCCTGTGTGGGTGGTGTTGTGTGAAGGTGTGTGAAGGTGTGTTGTTGTTGTGTTGTGTGAAGGTGTGTTGTTCAGACGCCACTGTTCCTGTGTGGGTGGTGTTGTGTTGTGTGAAGGTGTGTTGTTCAGGGCCGCACTGCTCCTGTGTGGGTGGTGTTGTGTTGTGTGAAGGTGTGTTGTTCAGGACGCAGCACTGCTCCTGTGTGGGTGGTGTTGTGTTGTGTGAAGGTGTGTTGTTCAGGACGCACTGCTCCTGTGTGGGTGGTGTTGTGTTGTGTGAAGGTGTGTTGTTCAGGACGCACTGCTCCTGTGTGGGTGGTGTTGTGTTGTGTGAAGGTGTGTTGGTGTGTTGTTCAGGACGCACTGCTCCTGTGTGGGTGGTGTTGTGTTGTGTGAAGGTGTGTTGTTCAGGACGTCCTGTGTGGGTGGTGTTGTGTTGTGTGAAGGTGTGTTGTTCACTGCTCCTGTGTGGGTGGTGTTGTGTTGTGTGAAGGTGTGTTGTTCAGGACGTGCACTGCTCCTGTGTGGGTGGTGTTGTGTTGTGTGAAGGTGTGTTGTTCAGGACGTGCACTGCTCCTGTGTGGGTGGTGTTGTGTTGTGTGAAGGTGTGTTGTTCAGGACGTGCACTGCTCCTGTGTGGGTGGTGTTGTGTTGTGTGAAGGTGTGTTGTTCAGGACGTGCACTGCTCCTGTGTGGGTGGTGTTGTGTTGTGTGAAGGTGTGTTGTTCAGGACGTGCACTGCTCCTGTGTGGGTGGTGTTGTGTTGTGTGAAGGTGTGTTGTTCAGGACGTGCACTGCTCCTGTGTGGGTGGTGTTGTGTTGTGTGAAGGTGTGTTGTTCAGGACGTGCACTGCTCCTGTGTGGGTGGTGTTGTGTTGTGTGAAGGTGTGTGTTCAAGGTGTGTTGTTGTTGTGTTGTGTGAAGGTGTGTTGTTCAGGACGTGCACTGCTCCTGTGTGGGTGGTGTTGTGTTGTGTGAAGGTGTGTTGTTCAGGACGTGCACTGCTCCTGTGTGGGTGGTGTTGTGTTGTGTGAAGGTGTGTTGTTCAGGACGTGCACTGCTCCTGTGTGGGTGGTGTTGTGTTGTGTGAAGGTGTGTTGTTCAGGACGTGCACTGCTCCTGTGTGGGTGGTGTTGTGTTGTGTGAAGGTGTGTGTTCAAGGTGTGTTGTTCAGGTGTGTTGTTCACGTGCACTGCTCCTGTGTGGGTGGTGTTGTGTTGTGTGAAGGTGTGTTGTTCAGGACGTGCTCCTGTGTGGGTGGTGTTGTGTTGTGTGAAGGTGTGTTGTTCTGCTCCTGTGTGGGTGGTGTTGTGTTGTGTGAAGGTGTGTTGTTCAGGCCGTGCACTGCTCCTGTGTGGGTGGTGTTGTGTTGTGTGAAGGTGTGTTGTTCAGGACGTGCACTGCTCCTGTGTGGGTGGTGTTGTGTTGTGTTGTGTGAAGGTGTGTTGTTCAGGACGTGCACTGCTCCTGTGTGGGTGGTGTTGTGTTGTGTGAAGGTGTGTTGTTCAGGACGTGCACTGCTCCACTGTGGGTGCTGGGGAGGAAACCATGAGCCTGATGCACCAGCCGCTTTCACATCTGGAACCTTTCCATTGGCAAGCCTTCGCTCCTGGTGGGCAGATACTTTCTGCCTCAACCAATCACTACTGTTTGGTCATGATTTTATGTTACGCGCTGGAACGTACGTTTGAATTCAATGTTCTCACCTCCAGCCCTCCCTCTGTTCACTGATTGGCCTGCAGAGGTGGCGTTAGACTGTGCTGTGCTAGACTGGCTAGGAAACCAAAATCTAAGAAAACCTTTGCAGTGAGATACTGCTGATTAGACAATTAGCATCTTCTAGCCAGTAAGGCTAAGGAGAGTGTTTGGAAGGTTTTGTGTGCCTTTTAGGAAGCTAGTCCACTAGTTTTACACCAAAACTCTTTAGTGTTGCTTTAACACCATCAGTCTATGACTAACAGGCCTTAGAACAGATAGTCTATGAGCAACAGGCCTCAGAGTAGATAGTCTATGACTAACAGGCCTTAGAACAGATAGTCTATGAGCAACAGGCCTCAGACTAGATAGTCTATGACTAACAGGCCTTAGAACAGATAGTCTATGAGCAACAGGCCTCAGAGTAGATAGTCTATGACTAACAGGCCTTAGAACAGATAGTCTATGAGCAACAGGCCTCAGAGTCGATAGTCTATGACTAGCAGGTCTTAGAGTAGATAGTCTATGACTAGCAGGTCTCAGAGTAGATAGTCTATGACTAGCAGGTCTTAAGAGTAGATAGTCTATGACTAGCAGGTTTTAGAGTAGATAGTCTATGACTAGCAGGTCTTAGAGTAGATAGTCTATGACTAGTAGACCCATTTAGAGTTTCAGCCAAAAGCAGCTAATAATGTAAGCCAAATTGAGACAAAATACATTTTGGCTGAGCCAGCTAGAATTATTTGCATCAAATAATAATTCTACCTTTAACATAGAGACATAGTCTACACACATGAAAAATAAACGTTAAACGAAATCAACATTGCACACGGGATTTGCTATTGGCCATTTCTTCCAGATTTCATCTGGACAGTCTGGTGTTCCAGCCAACAAATCCAGCCATCAATATCAGCCAACAAATAATCAAATAGCCTTGTCTTTTCATAGCCTACATTGTTTTACATTTCTGCAAAGGGCACTATATTGTTGTTGTAGGCTAAACCATATCAATCTTCAAATTGGCTGCTGGCTAGTCATGCAAACTGCAAGGTTTTCCTCCAAATTTTCCTTCCAATTTTAACACTTATTAACAATTATTTTTTGTACAGGTTGTTAGGAGAATTGCACAAAAATTAGGGGCCTCCTAACTTTTGACATTTTGACCCTTTGTCCTCACTTATACAGCTAGTTCCTGGGGTACTGGGTAACTGCGGTAAATACACTGATTTTGCCAAATGTCTTTATCTGTGATGTTAATACAGAATATGGGTGAGGGCCATATACAGTATTTTATTTTTTTTCATCATTCTACTTGATCTGATCTGACTGTGATTCAACAGCCATTTTTTAGTAACCTGAGGTTAATACATGGGTGAGATTGATACATGGTTTTGTTTTTTTAGGTTGCATAAAACACTGACCTGAGGTTTATACATGGTGCAGCTTATATTCAGGACATTACTGTACAAGTGTCCTGCTTTTCTCAGTCTGACCTGTGGTCACCCTAAACACTCACAATGAACTGACAACCAATTAAAATTGCACATTATCAGGTAGTGATGACCAGGTGTTCCCAACGCTCTGGTGCTGCAATGCATTTTGAAGTAATCAATATCAGTAAATATCAATATTAATCAATATCAGTATGTTTAATTAAATACAGACATCTGTAGCAGTCACAGCGTCACACATTTGTTTTGCCTGAGTTACTAGCCAGCAGATAACTTCATCAGCCAGACCAGACCCCAAAACAAATGGCTTTGGGGTCTTCCTTAGAGCAGACAGTCTATGAATAACAGGCCTTAGAACAGGTAGTCTATTACTAACAGGCCTTAGAAAAGGTAGTCTATTACTAACAGGCCTTAGAACAGGTAGTCTATTACTAACAGGCCTTAGAAAAGATAGTCTATTACTAACGGGCCTTAGAACAGGTAGTCTATTACTAACAGGCCTTAGAACAGGTAGTCTATTACTAACAGGCCTTAGAACAGGTAGTCTATTACTAACAGGCCTTAGAACAGGTAGTCTATGACTAACAGGCCTTAGAACAGGTAGTCTATTACTAACAGGCCTTAGAACAGGTAGTCAGTAGCACATAATACACATAATACACAATGCAAAAACAGATCAAACATATTGCACACATCTGCATTCAGACAACATTCACTGAACGAAAAAAAAAAAAGTAATGATAATAAGAAAACCACGAGGTAGAGAAGTGTTGTGATAAGGTGCCTTGCGATAATCCAGGTAGATAGATTACAATGACCCAGTAAGATTGTCCAGTGTTGTAAAGGAGTCATTTAGTGCATTAGTTATCATGGTAGTGCAGTATATTGTTGTCCATAGTAGTATAGTCACCACCAGGGACGGCATATGAGTGTGAGTGTGTGTGTGGGATCAAGCAGTCCAGTCCATTATGCTCAGCACCTTCTGTGTGCTGTTGTACAGCTGTAAGGCCCTAGGGACGAAGGACCTCCGCAGCCTGTCTGTCCTGCAGGAGAGGGACTGGAGTCTGTTGCTGATCAAACTCCTCTGATTGATGAAGATGGTGTGTAGGGGGTGGCGGTCATGTAGCCTGCTCAGGGTCCTCCTCTGGGCTATTGTAGTTAGATACTCCAGCTCCATGCCCACCACAGACCCTGCTTTCCTCACCAGTCTGTCCAGATGTCCAATGTCTCTCTTCCTAGTGCAACCACCCCAACATACCACAGTATAGAAGAGCACACTGGCCATAGCAGACTAGTAGAACATCAGCAGGAGTCTGTTGCAGACATTGTAAGACCTCAGCCTCCTGAGGAAGTAAAGTCAGTCTATGAGTAACAGGGCTCAGAACAGATAGTCTATTACTAACAGGCCTTAGAACAGGTAGTCTATGACTAACAGGCCTTAGAACAGGTAGTCTATTACTAACAGGCCTTAGAACAGGTAGTCTATGAGTAACAGGCCTTAGAACAGGTAGTCTATTACTAACAGGCCTTAGAACAGGTAGTCTATGAGTAACAGGCCTTAGAACAGGTAGTCTATTACTAACAGGCCTTAGAACAGATAGTCTATGAATAACAGGCCTTAGAACAGGTAGTCTATGAATAACAGGCCTTAGAACAGATAGTCTATGAATAACAGGCCTTAGAACAGATAGTCTATGAATAACAGGCCTTAGAACAGGTAGTCTATGAATAACAGGCCTTAGAACAGATAGTCTATGAATAACAGGCCTTAGAACAGGTAGTCTATGAATAACAGGCCTTAGAACAGATAGTCTATGAATAACAGGCCTTAGAACAGATAGTCTATGAATAACAGGCCTTAGAACAGATAGTCTATGAATAACAGGCCTTAGAACAGGTAGTCTATGAATAACAGGCCTTAGAACAGGTAGTCTATGAATAACAGGCCTTAGAACAGATAGTCTATGAATAACAGGCCTTAGAACAGATAGTCTATGAATAACAGGCCTTAGAACAGATAGTCTATGAATAACAGGCTGTGAATAATTGGCCAAACATACTGTAGTCCTGTGTATGTTTTGTAAAGAAATGAATTTGCTATTGGATTTGAATGCAGCACATAAGCCCTTCTAAAATCAATGGCCCATATCAAGTGTGTTAAGGTTTAGTTTTTTTTTCTTCCTGTTCAGTGAATGCAGATGTATGCAATATGTTTGATCTGTTTTTGCTGTGTATTGTGTATTATGTGTATGCTGCTGTACACCTTAATTTCCTTTGCGATCAATCAAGTAACTCTACTCTACTCTACTAGTAAGTATTTATTCACATGTTTGTTTGTGGTGTGTGCATGTCCACACTCGCCACACACTCAATATGACAGCAGTTTCATTCCTTGCACACACACAGAGCTCTTCCACCTGCCTCTGCATGTTATATTCTGTGTGTGTGCGTGTGCGTGTGCGTGTGTGTGCACAACTGTGCCTGTCTGTGCATGTAGTGTGTGTGTGTGAGCTCACATTACACTCATTATGTCAGTGTTTGATATCAGTGCATGTGAATGTCTCTCTCACTCTGTGTGTGTGTGTGTGTGTGTGTGTGTGTGTGTGTGTGTGTGTGTGTGTGTGTGTGAATGAAAGTGAATGACAAAACTGGTTTGGTGCTACAGGAGGGATTGTGAATGTGAGTGATTCTGCTGTTTGTTTTCATTAGAGTGCCAATTATCCGTCTATGTGCAAGAGACCTGCTACCTTTTATGGTTGATTGCATGTGTATGGGAGTGTGTGTGTGTCAGGAGGCGCCAGATTGACTTACTTGCACAACCCCCAACATCTGTCTCTCTCTCTCTAACACACACACATTCTCACATACAACACACACACACAGAGACAGTATCTCTTGCTCTTGTCTCACACACACGCAGGTCCTGTATCTCATGGTGTCTGTGCTCTGGGGAGGTCTGCTCTACTCTGCTCTTATCTATGCAAATGTAACCTGGGCCAGGGGGCAGCCAAAGCCTCTCAGACAGAGAGAGGGATACCATGTGTGTGTGTGTTCCAAGAGAAAGAGATAGTGTTTGTGTGTGTGTGTGTATGACAAAAGCAAGAGATCTGTCTGTCTGTGTGTGTGTGTGTGTGTGTGTGCGTTGTATGTGAGAATGCATCAGAAAAATAAGTGCAGATACATGAACAGCTCTATTTGTGTGTGTGTGTGTGTGTGTTTAACTGAAATGATCAAGTAACCTAGATGCATATATAAGTGTGTGTGTTTGTATGCGTTTATTTGAAATGAATAAGTGTGTGTGTGTGTGTTTATACTGTGTGTGTGTGCATGCAAATGCATGTGTAAGGGTGTGTATGTGTGTGTGTATACAGATGGGCGTGTGTGTGTGTATGTGTGTGTGTGCATGTGTTGTTAGCACCATGAAATGTCTCCTCGGCCATCTGCCCATGGCATTTTCCACAAGTCTCTCATTAAACACTGTCTCCCAGCACTCTATAGAGCCTCACACACACACACACACAGCATATGCATAAACTCACAGAAGTACAGGCACTCTCTCATATACACATATGCAATGAATGTATCACACACACACACACACACAAAATGCAAACACACATCTCTGGCTAAGAGACTGGCCCCAGCTGGGCAGGATGTTTTACTGTGGGGAGAAATGTCATGCAGTTTAACACCTGGCATTTATCTCGATCACATTGCTCTGACATGACACGTGTGTGTGTGTGTGTGTGGTGTGTACATGTGTACACGGTCATCTCACTTCACACAGCTCAGACCTCAGCTCAGCTCAGACCGTATTATCCAATGGTCAATCGGACTGTCAGTTTAGATTCCAGTATAAGTACTGAATAATCTACAACATAAATACATCAATGAGCAAATAGATGTGATCACCCATGGTCACTAGCAATTCTGAAATCATTCTGAATCTATTTATCATCTGGACTGCATTGGGAACAAAGGATTTCTAGTGGGCCTAGATGTTTTTAGCGGTCAGTAACCCAAAACATCTCCCTGAGGCCAAAAAAATTCAAATTAAATATTCAAATTCACATTATTTCTATTTCTAATATTTTCTTACAGATACACGCTGGGCAAGTCTCTCTTAAATTAAAAAAAAAGGAAAAAGATTTTGCATAGTATTTCCTATCTGTGGTGGTGTGTGGATTTTAGTTTATTATTTTTAAGAAAGTAATAGAAGCTTTTCATGTCCTCTGACATGATAAATCAAAAGGGGTTTTACATGCTATTCTACATTCACTATAATATCGTAACATTCTGACTGACGTCTCTCCTTCTCCTCCTGGAGTTTGAAAACCAACGTGTCCGGTGAGGTCATCGTGATGGAAGCGAAAGGAAGAGCGCCCGGTAACCACCACCCCAAAGCCTGCTCTCCCTCTCCGATCCCTCCCTCCTCTGCCTGCTGCTGCTGGCTCGCGCTGCCTCCGGGATGACGCCACGCGCGCTCCGCCCCGCCCCGGCGCAAACTCTGTGCTCGCGTGCATTTCATTCCTGGTGTCATTCCGCGCATTCCGAGCATCACATTCCCGGCTGGCCCTCAAACACAAGAATAACTTTACACAGTTTTCAAAAACTACACCAACCCAACTTACCGATACACAGGAGAACGATAAATAAAATATATCAATCACGGACGTGTTTGAGGTAAGTTTGTCATACTTGAATATGCAAAATGGCCATGGGATATATTATTTATGCTTCAACTTATGTTTATTTCCTAAAGATTATCATATGGTCCATTCTTGTGGCAACAAATATCGTAATCATTAGAATGAATGAATTAAATTTGTATTTGTGTGGCAGCGACAGCGTTTCCAGTCCCTGCTGCAACAGGGTGCTTTGCTCTCGCTCTGTCCGCTGGCTCAGGGCTGGATCCATCTGACATGGCACAAAAATCTTTGACATTTTTCACATTTTTGTAAAGAAGCCCGACCTCGCGCTCTGTTACGCTGCACTAAATTCCCTTCACGTTCTGCAGAATCAGCAAACGTCGATTCGGGGAACATTCTACAGCAGCTATATTTTTAATTAAATACAGTTTTGGATGAAATGACTGGCCAAGATGTTGCTGTTTTGTCCTCTGCAGTTGGCACGGCCGGGAGTTGCAGATTTGAGGGGTACATTTGCGGAGCTGAGAGAAAATATAGAGCAGAGAGACTTGTTGCTCGAACATATTTGTTCGATTTTTCCCATCGTCATTTGAAATCTTAACCGTAAGTAACGTTACTGCATCGAAACATTTCAAATGTATTTCATCTGATTCCTATTATGGCATTTGAACAATGTTGTTGGCTTTACCAAAGGCAACGTTAACGTTAGTGTTTCATGGTGATTAAGATTTGTAATCTTTGACTACGATTTTGCTTTATCATCTCAATAATATTTGCATAACTTATGTTATGGTGACTGCTTTACCGCGACATCGTTATGGTCAAACTGCAGGCATTTATTTAGTCGATTTGTTTTTGATGGCTTGTATTTTGCTTGTTAAGTTATGGAACTTGGCTATGATTAGCTACAAACCTCGTCCGCTCCATTTGGAAAAGTACTTAGCGAGCTAGCTAGCTACTAGACATGCACACCTGGCTAAAGTTTAAGTTACAGAATTGAATGTAGCTAGCTGCCGTTCTGCGTAGATCATAAAGTAGGGGTTTCTTGGCGTTTCAGTATGAGCGACATAGGTTGATGTGTTCTACATACTTTAGCCAGATTACTACGCGAATACAAAAGCGAACATTATGGTTAGCTAACGACCGCTAGCTGAAAAATCTGGCGACTGATCCTGTTTGCAATTTCCTTTGTTGAAGTTGCCCGCTCCTGAAACCCGCTAGTTAGCTTATGAACAGCAGTTTGGAGTTACGCCGGGCGTTGTATTGCTTGTCCAAGGCAATATGTAAAACAGTGTTTAAACAGCTCGTGTGTTTGTGTATTTTAAAACTTTGCTAAACAGTTCTGTGTGGAAAGAGCCCTCGCGTTTCTGTTACTTGCCGAAAACACTGACCATAGTATTTGCTAGTTGTAGATGATTCGTAGCCACAGCCAAATGTTGTTAGCTTGCTAGCTGCCCAGTTGGCTAATATCGATGTAGCTAGAAACAAGTCCACTTTAAGGCACTTTCTCAACACCTTCGTCACTCTATACATTCTCAAATGACCAAAATGTGTTTTACCTGTTAATAAGCTCAAGTTATCTAGTAGCATAGCAGATTTGGCACCTTTAAAATCTACCGCTACTTTCTCTGTGTTGGTTTTGGAAGTGGCGCAGTTCAACGTTAGGGACCTCGCGAAACTTGTTTACTTAAGTTGCACAGATGCGGCCATCCCGCCATATCCCAGTTTTGTCCCGGGTTTATAGCTGCTCTGAGTCCGAGCTGTGTCAGATGGACACAGCCAGACCCCGTGCCCTCATTTGAACTTGAAGGACGCCATCGAGGCAAGGTCATCCTGACCCAAAAGTGGTATTTTTCTGCTTGTGTGTGGGGAAAACATTCCCGCTCAATATGTGTTCATTCGCATTTTGCACGGGCATACATTGGTCCAGTAGGCTGAAGGCTTTTAGTTCTTGTAAACATGTTGAGTCACAGACTGTGACTTATCTTTTGGAAGGTCCAGGGTTTCTGTAAGTGGCTCTTGAGGAAGTCTTGAGAAGTTCAGAGCAAATGTTAAACTCTTGCCTGGAAACAAGTTCCACCATTGTGTGCATGTTTTTGTTGAGAAAAAGACCTCCTTTCTCGCAGTTAATCATTGTCTTGTATTTCACTGAGCCTCCTTTTGAAAGAGCTGGCCAGTGAGACACAATGTGTTGTTTGTTGATTGCGCTAACAGAGCCGTTCTCATTTACTAGCGTAAACAGATTGACTCCTGTCAGGGCGATCCTACTGCAGCACAATGCTGGCCAAAGCTGCTGGTCAAAGCGACAGGCTGAGAAGGAACAGAGGGCCCAGCAAAGGAGGCTTTGTGTGTGGCTTACGCAACGGAGACGTGCTGGCCCTGAGCCCACTTGCCCACAGTGGGGAGAATAGCACATTGTCTTCCCCTGACCCCACGCTTGGTTGGGGAGGGTAGTTAGGTTTAGTTAGGGTGTGTGCGTGCGTGCACGCCGGGGGTGGGGGTGTAGTTAGGGTGTGTATTTAGGGGAGGTCGTTTTTGTCATGACGTGTCTGTGTGTGTGTCGGGGGGGACTAGGTTTACTTAGGATGTGTGATTAGTAAGGTAGCTTTAGTTAGGGTGTGTGTGTGTGTGCGTGTATGTGTGTGTGTTGGGCGGGGTGGGGGCGCACTACTTTCGGAAATGGACCTGACCTGATAGATTGTTCTGAGGTCCTGTCTATGTCTAGTTTAGGTTTGTTAGGACTAGTTTACGGTCCAAGTTATAGTGGTTATGGTTAGTTATTGAGACTAGTAGGGCCACTGTGTAAACTACTGTTCTAATGCCTAGAACTAATACTAGTGTTATCTCCTTCCTTATTATTA
>JAIFZK010000065.1:675000-697500 GCA_027481765.1 Tenualosa thibaudeaui
GCAGTTTCAACACACACACTTCTGCACTCTAACTTGTGTCACGGTGGGGATGAAGAGTGGTGTGTGTGTGTGTGTGTGTGTGTGTGTGTGTGTGTGTGTGTGCTCAGACCTGCCAACCTGTACGGCCTTTGCATAGTAGCTGTTTATTTGTGTTGCCTCGTCATATGTTGCATGTGCTCCGTTGAGAGCGAGAGATTAATTAATTAATTATCTCCTCAATATGAAAAGGAGTGACATCGGATTAATTATCTCCTCAATATGAAAAGGAGTGACATCGGATTAATTATCTCCTCAATATGAAAAGGAGTGACATCGGATTAATTATCTCCTCAATATGAAAAGGAGTGACATTGGTTTAATTATCTCCTCAATATGAAAAGGAGTGACATTGGATTAATTATCTCCTCAATATGAAAAGGAGTGACATTGGATTAATTATCTCCTCAATATGAAAAGGAGTGACATCGGATTAATTATCTCCTCAATATGAAAAGGAGTGACATCGGTCGCTCCGGCTGTGTGCCAGTGTGAGACAACAGAGGGGACGCATGCGGCTCTCACGCCTCTCTGCAGAACACACGTCCCACATCACCACAGGAGATGGCTTCCTATAAATCACAACACACACATCACCACAGGAGATGGCTTCCTATAAATCACAACACACACATCACCACAGGAGATGGCTTCCTATAAATCACAACACACACATCACCACAGGAGATGGCTTCCTATAAATCACAACACACACATCACCACAGGAGATGGCTTCCTATAAATCACAACACACACATTAGTAGGCTTTGTCCATTGCTATTTTTGACAGTAGGAATGTTATTCTCCAGTTACAGATGATAAAAAGTCATTGAAAAAGATGAGAGGCTACATGTTTCAGATTAGCCACACATTTGAAGGGGAGTCAGAAAAGAGATCAGAGTTCATAGTGTTCTGTTGGTTTGGGCTTCATCTTGTCATCCACACACTTCCTGGCGTTGGGTTCTTCCTGCCGTTGGGTTCTTCCTGGTGTTGGGTTCTGCGTCGTGTGTTTGGGGATTTCTTTTTTCTTCCTTTGTTTTGTTGTTTTGTGTTTTTTTTGTTGTTGCTGCTCTGCTCTGGTCTGCTGCTTCAGGCCAACAATCAGGGTTGGCAGGCCTGATGTGTGTGTGATGACTGATGTGTGTGTGATGACTGTTTGCAGGCCAGATGTGTGTGTGATCACTGATGTGTGTGTGGTGTTCTTTGTCCCTTTGGGGATAAAGAGGTGTGTTTTTGCTGTGAAGTAACACTGCTATCTGTGTGGGAGGGATGGAGGTGTGTGCGTGTGTGTGTGTGTGTGTGTGTGTGTAATAACATTGCTATTTGTGTGTGTGTGGATGGAGGTGTCTAGCCACATCCAGGTGTTAGCGCGAAAGAAAGTGAGGGAGATCCAGGCGGCCATCAAGGTAGGTAGCCCCACCCCTTCCCCCGCCCTGCTATGGCTATCTCCATGGTTACAGGCTGTGCCTCTCTCTCTCTCCTGTGTGTGTGTGCGTCTCGTCCCCAGGTGTCTAGTCACATTCAGGTGCTTGCCCGGCGGAAATCTCGCGAGTTTCACACCAAGCTCAAGGTATGCGCTTCCTGCTGCAGGGCCTGGGGCTGGCTGTGTGTGCCTGGTTGCCATGGTAACCCCCCTCCCCGCATGCTTTTGGAACATTTCTCCTTTCACAAGTCTAACCCCCCCCATCATTTTCTATCCCTTAATCACCCCCCCCCAGACTATCCTGTTCTCCTCCCTACTGTATGTTCACATGAGTGCTTTCATATCTGTGTGTCTCTTGGTGTGTGTAGTATTATTTGTGTGTGACTGAGTGTGTTTGAGTGTATTGGTGTTTATGTGTATGTCCATGCATGAGCGTGTGTGTGTGTGTGTGTATGTCCACGCATGCATGTATGTATCTGTGTGTGAGGAGCTGGTGCATGTTGGGTGCTCTTTTGGCTGTTGGTGATTGGCTAAGAGCTGGAGTGCAGAGAATGGCAGTTAGAAGAGTTCTGCACACACTCACCAAAACAAACACACACACACACATACACTCAGACACAGACATGAACATACACTCATACACATAGAGACTTCAACAAACACACACACACACAAACATCAATACACACACAGGCATTACACAGCAAAACACAGACACTGACATCAACACACACACACTGTGACAGAGTGCCGTCACTACTACCGTACATACTATACCACACTATACTATACCACACCATATGTACCATAACATGCCATACTATACTACACATACCATACTATACAATACATACATACTATACCATACCATACACACCATACTATAACATACTATACCATACCATACCATACACACCATACCATACTATACCACACTATACTATACCACACCATATGTACCATAACATACCACACCATATGTACCATAACATACCATACCATACATACCACACCATACCATACTATACCACATCATACTATACTATACCACACCATATGTACCATAAAATACCATACTATACCATACCATACATACTATACCATACCATACATACCATACTATAACATATGTACCATAACATATCATACTATACGTATCATACCATACTATACCATACATACATACTATACCATACTATACGTATCATACTATACCATACTTGACATACTTTTAGCCCCCTCCCTCCCCAAAACACACACACATGCACACACCAAAATGAAGACACACACTCACCAAAACACACACACATGCACACACCAAAATGAAGACACACACTCACCAAAACACACACACTGACGCACACTCACTAAAACACAATCAATATCAGTATCAATATCAAGACACACACACACAAAATTTGTCTGACATGTATGCCTAGTTTGTGAAAGGCTGCCTCCTAACCTCAATGATTCTTCTCTTTTGCTGCTGTTGCAGACACACACACACACACACACACACTCATTGTCCATGTCTCTGTAATAACGTTTCATTAAAGTATTTCAGTGTGTGTGTGTGTGTGTTGGAAACGGCAATATAGGAGATTCATGCATTTGTTTGAGTGTGTTTGGGGTGGAAGGGGAATATTAGCACCTGTGAGCATGCATGTGTGTGTCTGCACATGTGTGTGTGTGTGTGTGTGTGTGTCTGCACATGTGTGTGTGTGTGTGTGTGTGTCTGCACATGTGTGTACACGTGCGTGTGTGTGTGTGTGTGTATGTGTGTGTGTGCATGCGTGTGTGTGCGTGTGTATGTGCGTGTGCGTGTGTGTGTGTGTGTGTGTGCGTGCGTGTGTGTGTGTGCGTGCGTGCGTGCGTGTGTGTGTGCGTGCGTGCGCGTGCGTGTGTGTGTGCGTGTGTGTGTGTGTAGTCATTTAAGAACAGTGTTGCACCTGCCCCTTTTCTAAAGCAAATAATAGAAAATAAGAGAGAGACTGAATGTGTCCTCCTTTCTCCTCTGGTAATGAGGGCCATTATGCCCGTCTGTGAGAGTGTGTGTGTGTATCCTCTCTGAGTTGAGACAGGTGTGTGTGTAAGTGTGTGTGTGAGTGTGTGTGTGACCTCTCTGAGTAGAGACAGGCGTGAGTGTGTGTGTGTGTGTGTGTGTGTATGACCTCTCTGAGTAGAGACAGGCGTGAGTGTGTGTGAGAGTGTGTAACCTCTCCAAGAAGAGAAAGGACCTATGCAGCCATTTGTTTGTGTTGCTGTCATCATTTAGGACACCCAATCAGAAACAGGTTTTCATCTCTTACCACAAATCAGAAACCAGCCCTCACCTCTCTTCACCAATAGGAGTGGACCTTGAACTGTGTGTGTGTGTGTGTGTGTACAGTGCATTGTGGGTTGGGCTGTGAGACTTTGGTGTTACCTCCAATGCTGCCCTGTAGGATAAGGGAGCGGGAGAAGCCTGCTGTGTGTGTGTGTGTGTGTGTGTGTGTGTGTGTGTGTGTGTGTGTGTGTGTGTGGAGAGAGAGAGAGACAGACATGTTTGTTTATTTCTTTGTGTGTGTGTTTGTTTGTGTTTAGGTGACCAGTATGGTGAGTACTGCCCTGTCATATGAGTGGAATCTGCTCAAAGCTGAAGGCTGGAAGCAGCGCTGCTTTAACCTCTCCTTTCTTCTCTCTCCTCTCCTTTCTTCTCTCTCCTCTCCTTTCTTCTCTCTCCTCTCCTTTCCTTTCCTCTCTTCCTCTCTCCTCCTCTCCTCCCCTCTGCTATCTTCTGTCCTCTCTTCTTCTTCACTCTCTTTTCCTTCTCTCCTCTCCTCCTTTCCTTTCTTCTCCTCCCTTCCTCCTCTCCCCTCCCCTCCTCCCCTCTTCTCCTCCTCTCCTATCCTGTCTTCTTTCCTCTCCTCCCTTTTCCTCTCCTCTACCTTCCTCTCTTCTCCACTCATCTCGGCTCAGTTCTTATCCTCTCTTTGCTTTGGTTTAGTTTGCTGCTTTAGCGTACACACGCACACACACACACGTACGTACACTCAAACATACGCACACACACACCAACGTACACATACACGCACATGCACACACACACACACACACACACACACACACACACACACACACACACACATGTATGCAATAGCTTGGGCTGTGCTCCTGAGGCTGTGTAGTGGCAAGCTGGTTGTTGTCGTGTCACACTCTGTGTATTGGCTGCTTTAGCCTGCTGCTGCAGGACAGGTTCTGTTGCATGAGGGTGTGTGTGTCTGTGTGCGCCTGAGATATGGACACTGAACCATCCTTCTCTAGTGTGTGTGTGTGTGTGTGTGTGCACCTGACATGTGGCCACTCAACTATCCTTCTCTAGTGTGTGTGTGTGTGTGCATGTGCGTGTGTGTCCAATCTTCTAATCCTCTCAAAGATGTGTGTACGCTGTGTCTGATGAAAAGTTTGTGTGTGTCTCTATGAAAAGTTTGTGTGTGTGTTTGTGTCAGAGAGAGAGACAGAGATGTGTGTACTCTTTCATCCCTGTCTAAGCTTTCTCTGTATTAAGTGGGATGGGAGAGTGGAGACCACTGACACAGTGTGAGTGTGAAAGTGTGTTTGTGTGAGTGTGTGTGTGTGTGTGAGAGAGAGAGTTGGATGGGTCCACTGTTCCAACCCTCTTAAAACAGTCAGTATGTTTACATGCACAAAGAGAAAATTGAAATATTGCTTTAGTCTGACAAAAGTTGGAACTTTAAAACACCCTAGTCTGGCCGAAATCGAACGAAATTGGACTAGTCAGATTAACACATCCAGTTAATGCAAATGAAAGTTTAATAACTTGTGCATGTGTACCGCAGTCAGACTGAAGTTGGACTGGAGGCACCCTGCATGCTGTGTTATCTGCCTGTAGTGGAGATGTGTGTTGCTGCAGGCCTTATACAGGTTGTGTGAATGAGAGTATCAGCAACAGGGAACAACACAAGCATGAGTAGGCTAAACTAAAGTCCTTTGGTTAGGCTTGCCTATTCTTTGAGTAGGCTAAACTAAAGTCCTTTGGTTAGGCTTGCCTATTCTTTGAGTAGGCTAAACTAAAGTCCTTTGGTTAGGCTTGCCTATTCTTTGAGTAGGCTAAACTAAAGTCCTTTGGTTAGGCTTGCCTATTCTTTGAGTAGGCTAAACTAAAGTCTTTTGGTTAGGCTTGCCTATTCTTTGAGTAGGCTAAACTAAAGTCCTTTGGTTAGGCTTGCCTATTCTTTGAGTAGGCTAAACTAAAGTCCTTTGGTTAGGCTTGCCACAAGCTGCTGGCTTGGAAAAACAGTAGTAATAGATTAATAGCCGCACAGTTTCCCACGTAAATTCATGAGCTTAAAGTCGGCAGCCTGTGTCAGACTGTGAAAAGTATATGCTATGCATATGCACACCGATCATGGAGGAGTTGGACCAAGTTTAGATCAATAAATCGATTCCAGTGCTGCGCGTGTAAACTCGGACAAAGGACCGATTAAGACGTAAATCTGACTTCTCTCTTAGTTTAGTTAATAAGTGCATGTAAACGTACAGAGCGTGTGTGTGTGTGTGTGAAGAGGACAGGTCCACCGTCCCATTCCTTTTAAAACAGCCTTCATTTACCAAACAAATGTAGAAATCAGCACGTCAGCAAGTCTGAGCACAGGTGTCGTCTTACAGCAGGGCTCATGTCTGATTGTTGAAGGTGTTCAAATCGATCACATTTCATCGTAAGAAAGAACCGGTGTTGGTAAATGTGGCTGAATGTTGGCACAATTTAAATGTCACACCCAAAAATATTCTCAATTCAGAGACCTTCCCCCCTAAAGTTACGCCATGAAGGTGCATAATTCACCCCAAATCAGGCCCTGCAACTTACGTCTCCCGCCGATCCGGTTGGTTTTTACAGGCAGCATCAAAGGTGGACAGGGGAGGCCTCCTGCTGTTGGCCTACAGCGCCAGATGAGTTTAGCCCAAGATCACAACACTCATTTGTCTGTGGAGGAAAAAAAGTATTGATGTGATCACCATCACAGTCCCGGCTACATGATGGTGACTATGAAACAGGAGCAGTACTGTCCAACACAGGCTCCTCCGTGAATAGAGCGTCACAGTTCTGAGACAGGAACAGTGCGAGACCCGGACTCGTACGCCGATCCACCTCCCCTCTCTCAAAATACCCTAAACCATACCATACCACATGTTGGCTATTACTGTTTGTCCAACAGGCTCAATGCACGCACGTTCTGTTGGTCTTCCATCATGTGCTTAAGGTTAGCGTCGAAGCCTCTGTTTGGAATCACACAAATTGGAAATGAAAAACAACATTTCAATTCCATCTTACTGTTGTGTCTTCTGCCCTCCATTTGTGTAATCAAAACAAACACTGGGTAAGGGGCTGTTTCACCATCTTCCTTTTCCTCTTTTGAAATCAGAAAACGAAACACGAGCCGTGCTCTGAATTTCATTTTCCGATTTAAAAATGGGGATCAAATGGCCACGAAGTACACAGACCTTTTTCAGTCACACAGTCGTTTGGTAAATGAGGGCAAGCGTGAATGTGTGTGTGTGTGTGTGTTGGAGAGAAAAAAGGGGACGTGTTCACGCTCTCATCCATTTATAAGCTGTGTCTGTGTCTGTCTGTCTGTGTGTGTGTGTGTGTGTGTGTGTGTGTGTGTGTGTGTGTGTGTATGTCAACTGTCCAAACCCTCTGAAGAACTGTGTCTGTGTGTGTTTGCATGTCTCCACTGTGCAAACCCATTTAAAACTGTGTGTGTGTGTGTGTGTGTCTGTGTGTGTCTGTGTGTGTGTGTGTGTATGTGTGTGTGTGTGTGTAGGACCAGGCTGTGAAGGATAAGGCGTTGCAGAGTATGGCCTCTATGTCCTCAGCTCAGATCGTCTCGGCAACCGCCATCCACAACAAACTGGGCCTCCCGGGAATCCCACGACCAGCCTTCCCCGCTGCGGCCGGGGTGAGTGTGTGTGTGTGTGCGTGTGTGTGTGTGTGATTGTCTCGTATGTTTGAATGACTACTCATTCTCATTGAGCAGGTAGTGTGCTGTGTGTGTGCGTGTGTGTGTGTGTGTGTGGGTATTTACTTATCTAATTCTCTAGCTTTGGCAGGGAATGATCTCCGCTGGACAGGCTGGATCATCACAAGAGTGAGTATCTTCCTATACACCAGCCTACACACACACACACACACACACACACACACACACCGTCTCCCTATCTTGTTCCAGATTCCATATTGTGATTAGCCATCATTTTGCTTCCCCCCCCCCCAGTATTAAGCCATTTGCTCAGCAGGCGTACCCTATCCAACCTGCAGTGACCACAACCATCTCCAGTAAGTCTGCTGTTCAAGTATGATGTGTGTTGACTCTGTGTGTGTGTGTGTGATTTTTTTCACGCATTTGCAAATTGTAGATGAGCTATTCTAAGTGGATAATAAACTGTGTGTGTGTGTGTGTGTGTTTGTGTGTGTGTGTGTTTGTGTTCGTGTGTGTGTGTTCATGTGTGTGTGTGTGTTCATGTGTGTGTGTGTTCATGTGTGTGTGTGTTCGTGTGTGTGTGTAGATTATGAGCCAGCTACAGCGCCCCCTACTGCTCCAGCTTGGCAGGGCCGCTCAATTGGTACCACTAAGCTCCGCCTCATTGAGTTCTCCGCCTTCCTGGAACACCAGAGAGACCCTGACACTGTACGACACTCACACACACTCACACACACACTCTCACACACTGACACACTCACACGCACTCACATCAGTTAGCTCCATTTACTAATCAGACAACCTCACTTACACACACACACACACACACACACACACACTCATCCAGTTTTTTGTGTCTGTCCTGCAGTACAACAAGCACCTGTTTGTTCACATTGGCCAGACCAACCACTCACACAGCGACCCTGTGCTGGAGTCAGTGGACATCCGGCAGATCTATGACAAGTTCCCTGAGAAGAAGGGGGGGCTCAAGGAGCTCTTCACCAAGGGACCACACAATGCTTTCTTTCTCATCAAGTTCTGGGTTAGACACACACACTCACACACACACACACACACACACACACAAATACATGCACACCTTGCTTTCTTGCTCATCATGTTTGTTCGTGTTTCTCTCTCTCTCCCTCTCCCTCCCTCCCTCTGTCCTCTCATACACACACACACACACACACACACACAAGGAATCTTCATTTGATTATCCCCATTTTGGGATTCTGTGTAGAACAGCATCTCCTAGTGGTAAATCTTAGCAAATACATGGGCAAGAACAGATTAAGAGCTCTGTCCACTGCACTCTAGTCCTGAGGGCATTATAGCACTATAGATTAGATTAGATCAGATTCAACTTTATTGTCATTACACATGTATAAATACAGGTAATGAAATGCAGTTTGACATCTAATCAGAAGTGCAAAGAGCAGCAAGTGCAGTATATACAGTGTATGCAGTATGTACAGTTAAAGAGCAAATTATATTCAGATAAGAGTAGTAATAATAAATAGGCAGAAGAGCAATATACATGTAAGGTGAAGAGATAATGAGGGTAATATACAGATTTGCTATATAGATTCAATATAAAGGGCAATATTCAGATGTGCTATAGACATAGTTATGTAGTCTGAAGAGACGCTGAGCCTCGCGTGGTGCATGTGCCGCCATCTTGGTCACATATATAGCAATATAGCACACCCCCTGTGCAACATAACCACATATACTCTAATAATAGCACTATAGCACACCCCCTGTGCAACATAACCACATATACTCTAGTCCTGAGGGCAATATAGCACACCCCCTGTATATAGCACACCCCTTGTACCGTATTAACCTGAATAAAAGATGATATTTTTGTCCTGTAAATACTTCAGAAAAAAGGGGGGTCGTCTTATATTCGTGGACTAGACAGAAATAGTGAAAAACGTGTTAAACCGGGCAGCGTCTCATTGGCCTACAACTGCCACAAACATCGGAGAGGTGAGAGATTGTCCTAAACAAATTCAAAATTAGCATGGAATGGTGTAAAAGAATGACTGGGTTTACATATGGTTTACTGCCTGGTAGATACAGTGACGTGTGTGTGTATACCTACAGTGTATGGTTTGCACTTTCATGAAAAATTATCATTCATATGGTAGGCTACTATTCATTCAATTTAAATGTGACAAATCCACATTAATTAACTTAATCTCTTGCTTTAATTTATAGTAATGATGTTAAAAAAATGTGACTTTTAACTTTTAAAATGTTTTCCAATGAGTTTTCACCAGCACATTCAAATAAAATAATTTACTACGTAAGGCAAAATTTGGTGTACAAAAAAGAGTTTGCTTTTTTCCCCCAAAAATGAGTCTTAGTTGGGTTGTCTTGTATTCAGGATGGTCGTTATATTTGGACCAGTACAGTACTCTAGTCCTGTGGGTAATAGCATAGCTACTGGAAGAAGAGTCTTGTCCTTGTGAGTGTGGTTGTTGGCAACTGTGATGTCTAAAATTCCATGAACTCTGATGGCTGTCAGCCTTCTTTCATTCTTAAAAGCCCTCTAAAACTGATCTCCAATATTAGTGCTGTCTGAGACGCTCTAAAACTGATCTCCAATATTAGTGCTCTCTGAGACGCTCTAAAACTGATCTCCAATGTTAGTTCTCTCTGAGACGCTCTAAAACTGATCTCCAATGTTAGTGCTTTCTGGGACGCTCTAAAACTGATCTCCAATATTAGTGCTCTCTGAGATGCTCTTAAACTGATCTCCAATATTAGTGCTCTCTGAGACGCTCTAAAACTGATCTCCAATATTAGTGCTCTCTGAGACGCTCTAAAACTGATCTCCAATATTAGTGCTCTCTGAGACGCTCTAAAACTGATCTCCAATATTAGTGCTCTCTGAGACGCTCTAAAACTGATCTCCAATGTTAGTGCTCTCTAGGACGCTCTAAAGCTGATCTCCAATGTTAGTGCTCTCTGAGACACTCTAAAGTTGATCTCCAATGTTAGTGCTCTCTGAGACGCTCTAAAGCTGATCTCCAATGTTAGTGCTCTCTAGGACGCTCTAAAGCTGATCTCCAATGTTAGTGCTCTCTGAGACGCTCTAAAACTGATCTCCAATGTTAGTGCTCTCTGAGACGCTCTAAAACTGATCCCTAATATTAGTGCTCTCTAGGACGCTCTAAAGCTGATCTCCAATGTTAGTGCTCTCTGAGACGCTCTAAAGCTGATCTCCAATATTAGTGCTCTCTAGGACGCTCTAAAGCTGATCTCCAATATTAGTGCTCTCTGAGACGCTCTAAAACTGATCTCCAATGTTAGTGCTCTCTGGGATGCTCTAAAACTGATCTCCAATGTTAGTGCTCTCTAGGACGCTCTAAAGCTGATCTCCAATGTTAGTGCTCTCTGAGACACTCTAAAGCTGATCTCCAATGTTAGTGCTCTCTGAGACGCTCTAAAGCTGATCTCCAATGTTAGTGCTCTCTAGGACGCTCTAAAGCTGATCTCCAATGTTAGTGCTCTCTGAGGCGCTCTAAAGCTGATCTCCAATGTTAGTGCTCTCTAGGACGCTCTAAAGCTGATCTCCAATATTAGTGCTCTCTGAGATGCTCTAAAGCTGATCTCCAATATTAGTGCTTTCTAGGACGCTCTAAAACTGATCTCCAATATTAGTGCTCTCTGAGACGCTCTAAAGCTGATCTCCAATATTAGTGCTCTCTGAGACGCTCTAAAACTGATCTCCAATATTAGTGCTCTCTGAGACGCTCTAAAGCTGATCTCCAATGTTAGTGCTCTCTGAGACACTCTAAAGCTGATCTCCAATGTTAGTGCTCTCTGAGACGCTCTAAAGCTGATCTCCAATGTTAGTGCTCTCTAGGACGCTCTAAAGCTGATCTCCAATGTTAGTGCTCTCTAGGACGCTCTAAAGCTGATCTCCAATGTTAGTGCTCTCTGAGGCGCTCTAAAGCTGATCTCCAATGTTAGTGCTCTCTAGGATGCTCTAAAGCTGATCTCCAATATTAGTGCTCTCTGAGATGCTCTAAAGCTGATCTCCAATATTAGTGCTTTCTAGGACGCTCTAAAACTGATCTCCAATATTAGTGCTCTCTGAGACGCTCTAAAGCTGATCTCCAATATTAGTGCTCTCTGAGACGCTCTAAAACTGATCTCCAATATTAGTGCTCTCTGAGACGCTCTAAAACTGATCTCCAATATTAGTGCTCTCTGAGACGCTCTAAAACTGATCTCCAATATTAGTGCTCTCTGAGACGCTCTTGTGGTTTCCATGTTATTCCTTGTCATTACAAAACGAGACCGAAAACTTTTTTTACCATTAGTTATTCTTACTAATGTGAACAGGACTTAAGCTTCAGGAACTCCTGACACTGCAGTGTCTGTGGCTCTTACTATAAGTGTGTGTGTGTGTGTGTGTTGCAGGCGGACCTCAACTGTAATATCCAGGATGAGGGTGTATTCTGTGGGGTGACGAGTCAGTATGAGAGTGCAGACAACATGAGCATCACCTGCTCCACTAAGGTGTGCTCCTTTGGCAAACAGGTGGTGGAGAAAGTAGAGGTGAGTAACACTGAGTGTGTGTGTGTGTGTGTGTTTGTGTGTGTGCATGAGAGTACTTGTGCGAGGTGAGTAACACTGAGCGTGTGTGTTTGTGTGTGTGCATGAGAGTACTTGTGCGTCCCCACAGTATTGGTTAGGGCCAGCTCATGTTGGTTAACACACAACACAGTGGACAGTCAAAAGGCCCAGGGTTATACCATGTTAGCTGCTTTCTATTGTAGAAAACCCCTGGAGAAACAAACCTCCTGTTCTGTTTCTTCTACACACCAAGAGTCATTTGGACTGAGACAACACAAGAGTCATTTCTTGACTTAACTTCTTTCTTAGAAGATGAAATCAAATCAAAATATACCAAGAGGGCGAAAAGTAGTGATGTTAAACAGGAGCTGAATGGAGTCTAGAGCAGTGATGTTAAACAGGAGCTGAATGGAGTCTAGAGCAGTGATGTTAAACAGGAGCTGAATGTTGTCTCAGTCCAAATGACTCTTGTGTTGTCTCAGTCCAAATGACTCTTGTGTTGTCTCAGTCCAAATGACTCTTGTGTTGTCTCAGTCCAAATGACTCTTGTGTTGTCTCAGTCCAAATGTCATTCGGGTTCACCTCTTTTCTCCTAAGAAAGAATTTTCATGACAAGAAGACCAATAGCTGTGTGTGTGTGTGTGTGTGTGTTTTCAGACGGAGTATGCTCGCTTTGAGAATGGGCGCTTTGTGTTTCGCATCAGTCGCTCCCCCATGTGTGAGTACATGATCAACTTCATTCACAAGCTGAAACACCTGCCTGAGAGGTACATGATGAACAGTGTCCTGGAGAACTTCACCATCCTACTGGTATGTGTGTGTGTGTGTGTGTGCGTGCGCATGAGTGGTATGTGATGTGTTTGTACGTATATACGTGTGTTTCGTGTGTTTGCGTGCGTGCATGCACAAGAGGTATGTGATAACCCCACCCTGCTGATAGGAGTTTGTGTGTATGTGTGTTTTAGGTCGTGACTAACCGAGAGACCCAGGAGACACTGTTGTGCATGGCGTGTGTGTTTGAGGTGTCCAACAGTGACCACGGAGCCCAACACACCATCTACCGCCTCGTCAAAGAATGATACACACACACACACACCCGACCCTCTCCCTCCTCTCAGCTCCATTCCCATTGGCTGAGAGCTTTGACAGAAGTGGCAGTGCCTCTAGCTCCTCCCACCCAGCGTGTGTGGCTGGTGATTGGGTGAAACTGTGTCTTATTCTTCTGCTTTAGTTTGTTTGTCTGTGTGGTGTGTGTTTGTGTTGGTGTAAATAGTGTGCTGTTGACTGCAGCTGTGATGCGGTACTCTTGTCTGATGTTGTCATGATGTGGTGGGTGTGGCCTTTGAATTACATTACATATGACATCAGATGGGGGAGGGGCTCAGCGTTTGGTCACAGTGTCCACGAAAATGACTCACGCACACACACTTGCACACACACAACCAGACCATACAGGTCACACACTTCTGCTGACTGCCCTAGAATGATTGTGTGTGTGTGTGTGTGTGTGTGTGGAACACTGTGACTGGTTTTGAGGGCTACATTTGACTACCCCAAAGCTACTGAGCCCCTCCTCTGATTGGTCTGTGCCTTCAGGAGGGCGGGATCTGGTGTGATTTTTGACCAATAGGAAGCCTTAGTGAGCGATGACGTAGATGAGTCTACAAGAATGGCTCCTCCTACACAACTCTACTGGACCCAATCAGACGCACGCTACCAGAACCAACTAGAACGCTAGACTTCTCCCCACGCGGTGCCCACTATCGGGCTGCCTTGGATGTCCTGAATGTATATGTGTGTGTGTATGTATGTGTGTGTGTGTGTGTGTCTGTCTGTGTGTCTGTGAGTGTTTCTATAGTTATATCCCTTTTTCCAAAGAGATTCACTGAAAAAGTCTTTCTGAACCAGGGCTTGAGCAGATCTTGATAGTGTGTGTGTGTGTGTGTGCGCGCGCACGTGTCTATGTGTGTGTGTGGCAGTGTCCCTCCCTCCCATCCCAGTGAAGAGACTGTGCCATAAGAACACTAACTAACCCCATGCCTAATACACACACACACACACACACAATTTTTTTTCTACAGTGCTCCTGTAAATTCTACAAATTGGAGTTCTTTTAAGAGACACACTACACACATTGTTCAGAAACATAGCCTTGTCTCTCTGTCACACACATGCACACATACCCTGTGAGAGGACACACACACACACACATGCACACCCTTCATAAACTAAAAGTCTAAACACACACAGCTCAGTTATGAAAAGTACACACATGTGCCCCTCATGAATTCTGTGTACACACACACTTGCAAATGTGTGAGCGCCAAAGCTCTGTGTGTACACACACACACACACACTCCTGTGTAAGAGCTATGGCTCTGTACACACACACACACACTCCTGTGTGAGAGCTATGGCTCTGTACACACACACACACACACACACACACTCCTGTGTGAGAGCTATGGCTCTGTACACACACACACACACACACACACACACTCCTGTGTGAGAGCTCTAGCTCTGTGCCTTATGCATGTCCACTCTCAGACTCCCAGAGGTCACTGTGCTACTCTGCTGCTTTAGACCAAAGGCTGACCCGACACACGCAGCCCTCACACACACACACACACACACACACACACACACACACACTGACTTTACACCCCCATAATCTGTGTGTGTGTGTGAGACTAGCCTTAATCAGCAGCATCTCCCAACCCAGAAAGACTGTAAAGCTGTGACCCCCTAAACTCCCTTATCGCCATGACAACACTGCCAAAGCTGACCCCCACACACACACCTGTGCCTTAGCGCAACCCTGGGCCACGGCACACACACACACACACATCCCTACATCCCTTTCCCTTACAAGCAGAATTTGCCCAAACACACACTCCTGGACTTGTTCAACACACACGCACACACACACAGAGCCATGCTGCAACCAGCCACACACATGCACTGAACTGTAACCACACACACACACACACACTATCCCTCCTACCTGCTGACTATTTCCTCTTCTCTGTAGTACTGTGTGTATGTGTGTGTGTGTATGTATGTGTATGTGTGTGTGTGTGTGTGTATGTATGTGCATGTGTGATGTGTGTGTGTGTGTATGTATGTGTATGTGCATGTGTGATGTGTGTGTGTGTGTATGTATGTGTATGTGCATGTGTGATGTGTGTGTGTGTGTATGTATGTGTATGTGCATGTGTGTGTGTGCTGAAGCTGCTGCTCTCCTGTGCCTTCAGTGCAGCTCCAGCAGGCCTGCCAGCCACCAGGCCAGACTAACCAAAAACACCCCCAGCCTTTACTCAACACACACACACAGACACAGACACACACACACACACACACACACACACACACACACCATGGCCCACTGAATCCCCACAAACTCACAATCGACTAGCCACCACTATGCCTTCTTTAGAAATGCCAATGAATGTGGAAGAATGTTGAGAGAGAGTGTGTGTGTGTGTGTCTGTGTCTGTGTCTGTTACCCAGTTTGGCCCAAAGCCTCACTCATTTCTGAAAGAGATTTTTAAAGTTTATCACAGCCATAATGGTCATTTCACCTGTGATAATGATGCTGAAGACGTTTGTGTGTGTGTGTGTGTGTGTGTGTGGAGATGCCTATGTCTCTATGGCCTTACTGTCCATCTCCCCAAACCCCAGTGCTTCTGGAACTCCAGAGGAGCCTTACAATACAACACACACACACACAGACAAAAACACACACAGCCATTTAGAATCACACAGCTCTCCAAAGACAATAGCACAACTATAAACACACACACACACAGACAAACACACACACAGCCATTTAGAATCACACAGCTCTCCAAAGACAATAGCACAACTATAAACACACACACACACACACACTAGACTCCTAAAGATGGCAGCAAGTCTGTACACACTCCAGCTGCAAAAACTTCACTGCTGCCTGAAAGCACATACACCTGTGTGTGTGTGTGTGTGTGTGTGTGTGATACCCTGTGTTGTGGTGTGTTGTCTAGAGTGGTTTTTGGTGGCCGCCACACACACAGATTTTTCTGGAACTTTATGTGCCTGGAACTTTATCATGGTGTCCTCAGTGCCACAAATAAAACACTAAAGCATGACTTTACTGAGGTGTGTGTGTGTGTGTGTGTGTGTGTGTGAGAGAAAGAGAGAGAGAGAGAAAGTTCTGTAGCCATCAGTCAGATCATCTAAACACTACAATATATCATTCTGAAAGTGTGTGTGTGACACACAGTCAGATTATTAGTAACACTATAACCCGTGTGTGTGTGTGTGAGAGAGAGAAGTCTATGACACACAATCAGATTATTAGTAACACTATAACCCCCATGTGTGTGTGTGTTTGTGTAGGTACTGGTACCTTTCACCTTGTTGCTTTAAGTGGAGTTTTGTAGTTTAGACGCAGTCGTCTGTGTCTGTGTGTGTGTGAGAGAGAGTGTGTGAGACGACCCCCAGCCTCTGCTCTGTCCAACAGTGTGACGTGAGCGGGGGATGGGAGGGGAGGGGAGGGGGGGGGGGCTCTTTGATGTCTACGTGTTTCTCTCCTGCATACAGTCCTGTCTGCTATGTAACATTTTGATGCCTTCTTGATAAAGTGGTAGATATTTTGTAGCTTTCTAGATACTTTGTATGTATACAATATTGAATAAAACAAATGTTAAGACTACATTACTTTGTGTCTGATTTATTCTCCCTGAATTTCAAACGTGTGTGTGTGCACTGACATTCTGTGTGTGTTAAGGGAAGAGAGGGCGAGAGTAGAGTAGAGTTACTTTATTGATCCCGAAGGAAATTAAGGTGTCGAGCAGCATACAAATAATACACAATGCAAAAACAGATCAAACATATTGCACACATCTACATTCAGACAACATTCACTGAACAGGAGAGACTGTAGGTGTGTGTATGTCTGAAAAAGAATGTATTGTGTATTGTGAGTGAGTGCATGCACACATGATCAGAGGAGAGTGGTGTGTGTGTGTGTGTGTGTATATGTGTTGCATGTGTGTGAGGTGCTGAAGTGGGACAGAATGGTGAGTTGTCAGCGATGCAGCCTCTCAGCAGTACCACTGCCAACCATCAGAGGGAGCACCTGCCTTCCCCTCCTCTCTCATCCCATTGCTCTCTTCGTCTCTCTCTCTCTCACACACACACACACACTCACACTGAAGATTAGGAGTGACATTTAAGGCAGATGTGTGTGTGGCCCTCTGCCCTGTGTGTGTGTGTGAGTCTCGAGGAATTAACCCGGCTTTTGAAACAGAAGGTAGAGCTGAACCAGACCTGGGAGAGAGTTTGTGGTGTGTGTGTGTGACTGGGGAAATTGTTCTTTTTTTCAGCATGTAGAGCAGTCAGAGGATCCTCCATTACTTTGCTGGACCAACCAGCTAACAGGTGAAATCTGTGAGCACACACACACACACACGGCCAGATGAAAAGCAACTGACTGACTCCAGGAACTGGAGCAGAGGAGACACAAACTATCTCTCACACACACTTTGAGAGAAACAAAACAACACATCCAGAGCTTTGCAGATGCATATGTGAGCAAACACACACACACACACACACACACACACTGATCTTAGTCTGGCTCAGTGACTGGCCATCAGATGTCATCACTACCCCTTCCTCCGTTCCCTCCCTTCCCTTGTGTGTGTATGTAAGTGTATGCATGGGTTCTGTCAGTGTGTGTGTATGCATAGGTTCTTGTGTGTGTATGTAAGTGTATGCATGGGTTCTGTCAGTGTGTGTGTATGCATAGGTTCTTGTGTGTGTATGTAAGTGTATGCATGGGTTCTGTCAGTGTGTGTGTATGCATAGGTTCTTGTGTGTGTATGTAAGTGTATGCATGGGTTCTGTCAGTGTGTGTGTATGCATAGGTTCTTGTGTGTGTATGTAAGTGTATGCATGGGTTCTGTCAGTGTGTGTGTATGCATAGGTTCTTGTGTGTGTATGTAAGTGTATGCATGGGTTCTGTCAGTGTGTGTGTATGCATAGGTTCTTGTGTGTGTATGTAAGTGTATGCATGGGTTCTGTCAGTGTGTGTGTATGCATAGGTTCTTGTGTGTGTATGTAAGTGTATGCATGGGTTCTGTCAGTGTGTGTGTATGCATAGGTTCTTGTGTGTGTATGTAAGTGTATGCATGGGTTCTGTCAGTGTGTGTGTATGCATAGGTTCTTGTGTGTGTATGTAAGTGTATGCATGGGTTCTGTCAGTGTGTGTGTATGCATAGGTTCTTGTGTGTGTATGTAAGTGTATGCATGGGTTCTGTCAGTGTGTGTGTATGCATAGGTTATTGTGTGTGTATGTAAGTGTATGCATGGGTTCTGTCAGTGTGTGTGTATGCATAGGTTATAGTGTGTGTATGTAAGTGTATGCATGGGTTCTGTCAGTGTGTGTGTATGCATAGGTTATTGTGTGTGTATGTAAGTGTATGCATGGGTTCTGTCAGTGTGTGTGTATGCATGGGTTCTGTCAGTGTGTGTGTATGCATGGGTTCTGTCAGTGTGTGTGTATGCATGGGTTCTGTCAGTGTGTGTGTATGCATAGGTTCTTGTGTGTGTATGTAAGTGTATGCATGGGTTCTGTCAGTGTGTGTGTATGCATGGGTTCTGTCAGTGTGTGTGTATGCATGGGTTCTGTCAGTGTGTGTGTATGCATAGGTTCTTGTGTGTGTATGTAAGTGTATGCATGGGTTCTGTCAGTGTGTGTGTATGCATAGGTTCTTGTGTGTGTATGTAAGTGTATGCATGGGTTCTGTCAGTGTGTGTGTATGCATGGGTTCTGTCAGTGTGTGTGTATGCATGGGTTCTGTCAGTGTGTGTGTATGCATGGGTTCTGTCAGTGTGTGTGTATGCATGGGTTCTGTCAGTGTGTGTGTATGCATGGGTTCTGTCAGTGTGTGTGTATGCATAGGTTCTGTCAGTGTGTGTGTATGCATGGGTTCTGTCAGTGTGTGTGTATGCATAGGTTCTTGTGTGTGTATGTAAGTGTATGCATGGGTTCTGTCAGTGTGTGTGTATGCATGGGTTCTGTCAGTGTGTGTGTATGCATGGGTTCTGTCAGTGTGTGTGTATGCATGGGTTCTGTCAGTGTGTGTGTATGCATGGGTTCTGTCAGTGTGTGTGTATGCATGGGTTCTGTCAGTGTGTGTGTATGCATGGGTTCTGTCAGTGTGTGTGTATGCATGGGTTCTGTCAGTGTGTGTGTATGCATGGGTTCTGTCAGTGTGTGTGTATGCATGGGTTCTGTCAGTGTGTGTGTATGCATGGGTTCTGTCAGTGTGTGTGTATGCATGGGTTCTGTCAGTGTGTGTGTATGCATGGGTTCTGTCAGTGTGTGTGTATGCATGGGTTCTGTCAGTGTGTGTGTATGCATGGGTTCAATGAATTCTGCAGGTGGAGAGGGTGCTACCGCAACAACCCAAAATTCTCGGAACAAAAGCATTCGTCAACATTTCAATCTTAGCCACTATATTTATACCTAAAGGATTAGAAGACAAGGCTTTAAGTGTAAAAAACGATCATGTCCTTTAACTGCTTCTAACAAACATGGTGTTTAGTTTTAAAGAAAGCCAGGAGAACTTTGTCTGTCTCTCAACGGGCACATGCAGGACTTCCACGAGGCTAAACAAACAAACACACACACACACTTTAAATTTAAACAAAGCGGTTTCTTTAAAATGACTGGAATTTGCAGAACCTACAGCATTCCACACAAGGACCAACAGCAAAGCAAGACTGTTAGTCGTGACGTAATATGGCATTGTAACAAGTGTCTCAGCCGTGTGCGCGTGCTTGTTCGCTGAACGGGACTTTGGAGACTGAACTGTGCGCAGACGTCTTGGCTCGGGATCTAAATGGGCGGTGTCTTGGCGCTGGCTGTCACGTGACTGCAGAGTAGCTCCCGGGACGAGTCCCGTTGCCTCAGAAACGCTCCGTGAGCGTTTGTGTGAGGTTGTCTGGTCCGAGACGTCTCGAGCACCTCCACTTTAAGGCACGCGCTGACAGTGTTCAATTGATAACAGGGTGGCCGAATAGGATCTGGAAATACAGCAGTTCGCCCAGTCCTAATACTTCACTGGACTTCATTCTGTCTTTTCAACTGCGATTTTCTTGCAGTGTGTGAAAGAGACGCGCGATAACAAGTAATGGAGTCGGAGGAGAGAAAGATTTCGGTGTGGGTTTGCCGCGAAGAGAAGCTCATCTCGGGATTGTCTAAGCGGGCCACCTGTGCAGATGTGGTGCGAGTTCTGCTGGAGGAGCAGAACTTCCAGACAAGTTCGGCGTCCTCCGTGTCGGTGCTGGCGGGATCTCCCGAGTCCTACTGCCTGGTGGAGAAGTGGCGGGGTTTCGAGCGCGTGTTGCCCAACAAGACCAAGATTCTGCGCCTCTGGGGCGCGTGGGGGGACGAGCAGGAGAACGTGAGGTTTGTGCTCGTGAAGCAGGACGCGTCACTGCCCAACAGCGGTCCGCGCAGTGCAGAGGCGCGTGTGGTACCCAGCAAGCAGACCCCGTGCGTCCGAGGAACGGCGCGCGTCACCATGGCGGCTCTTTCTCAGGAGAAGCAGCGGAGGATTGTCCGCAAAGCCTTCCGCAAGCTTGACAAGATCAACAAGAAGCGCACGCAGGCATTAAGCAAAAACAAGCCTGCCGTAGAGAGGATGGAGACGCTCGTGCACCTGATCGTCTCGCAGGACCACACCATCCGCCAGCAAATACAGCGCATTCACGAACTCGACCGAGAAATCGACCAATACGAGGCCGAAGTCCACTTCGGCCGCGTGAAAACGCTTGGGACTAATTACGTGCAGGACACTTATCTGTTTGAGAAGAGCTTGGAGGCTCGCGCCAGTGCCGGAGACGAGGAGCAGCGGTGTCCGGAGGTGCGCGCGCAGCTGGAAGAGTACGCACAGAGGTGCGAGGAGGTGCTGAAACTGCAAGAGGAGCTATCTCGGCACGAGACGCTTCTGGACAGTATCACGGCGGAGATCACGGACGAGCTGAACGTGCGATGGATGGAGCGCAGGAATGAGCAACTCTCCCGCACTGGCCCAGAGGCGGGAATTCGAGACCCGTCGGAAGAATGTGAGCTCGCGTTGGGGACGGCGCAGGGCTCGAGAGAGAGAGAGCTACTTTTAGAGGAGGAGGAGAGGGTCAAAACGCAGCTGGACACGAGCTTATACATTGGACTCCGGCTGCATACGGATTTAGAGGCGATTAGGAGCGATTTGGATCTGACCCGCGCGCTGCGGGCGGACAAGGAGAGGGAGCTAACGGATTTACTGGACAGGGTCGGCGCGCTGGACATAGGTACCGAGGACAAACTGGAGGTCAAGCCCGCGTTAACTGAGCCCGACGCAGTATGTTCCGTGAAGAGCCAGAGCGCGTGGGTGGAACAGGCGAGGGGCCTTTCAAAGACATGTAACGTGAATGACGATGATTCGGACACGGGACTGAGCTCCTTACACAGTCAGGATTCGGACAATCCGCCCGTGTGCGAGTCGCTCGTGTGATGTGGACACTGGTGGGGCTTCACCGGTAGGCTATGTTACTCTCATCAGCGCGAGAGCACGCCGACGTTTCCAAAAACACTAAACTTCACAAGTGCGTGCGCTATTTAACGGCACCGTGTGAAGCCCCCGGAGACAATGGCGCTTAAAATGCACTTTATGCGCGAGGCAGAGATAATGGAGAGATCCTCTATGCGGGAGGTTCAACTTTACTGTAGAGAACCAAACCGAGAGCAGTGTCTCTTGTCTGCTGTTGCTTTGTACATAGTTCAGTCTGATGTAGCGCTACAACTGCGCATGTCAGCCACACTGTAAGATTGAATAAAACCCCTTCAAATCAGCCAGAACACAGAGTGTCTTACCGCCTGATGTAACCAATTTGACAGAATGTCTGTGTCTGTGTGTGGGGGTGGATAAGAGTGATTGTCATCTGGAGCTTGTCATCCCTCCCCCCATCCCTCTCTCTCACTCTCTCTCCCCCCCCCCTCTCTGTCTCTCCCTCTCTCTCTCACTCTCTCTCCCCCTCTCTCGCTCTCTGTTAGTTTCACACATTCACTCTCTTTGTAAGAGTTCTCTGACATACACATATACACACACACACACTCTCTGTTACAACTGTGTGACCCTTTGACCTTTGTCCTCAGGTCAGTAGACTCTCTCTCTCTCTCTCTGTCTCTCTCTCTATATATATCTCTCTCTGTCTCTCTCTCTTTATCTCTCTCTATCTCTCTCTCTATCTCTCACAGTGTGTTTGAGTCGTTGAGTTGTTGGTGGATCCATGTTCAGGCATGTGTGTGTGTGTGTGTATGTGTGTGTGTATGTGTGTGTGTGTGTGTGTGTGTGTGAATGAGGTGGTGTTATCCATGCTTTGGATACACACTCTTGGATACACACTCATGGTACAGATACACACACA
>JAIFZK010000065.1:707500-710000 GCA_027481765.1 Tenualosa thibaudeaui
AAAGAGGCATGATGCATCAAATGGTGATGTAGACGAGTATACAGAGACAGTCACTGGACACTACAGTCACTGGACACTACAGTCACTGGACTCATGCAGAAGTGTGTGGAAGATGTTGTTCCAACAAAAACAGTCCAGGTCTATCGGGACTACACATGATTTCTGATTTTAGAGAAAAGAAATGTGAGGTCCAAGTCTCTCACCCTTCACTCTCAGATGAGCTAAACAGCTTCTCTACCCTCTCTGAGGTTCCCACTGACCCTCCAGAAAGAACCGCCTCCATCACTAACCTCTCAGCTGATCCAGGCCCAGTGGTCACAGTGTGAAATACCTTGAACCGCCTCCGTCACTAACCTCTCAGCTGATCTAGGCCCAGTGGTCACAGTGTGAAATACCTTGAACCGCCTCCATCACTAACCTCTCAGCTGATCTAGGCCCAGTGGTCACAGTGTGAAAGACCTTGAAGCATGTCAACATCCACACAGCAGCAGGATGGGATACCAGGTTGTGTCATCAGAGCATGCTTAGAACAGTAGGCTGGTGTGTTTACAGATATATTCAGCCTCCCTCACTCCACAGGTGTATCAAGCAGCTTTAAGTCATCCATCATTGTTTCAGTACCAAAGAAAAGCAAAATCACCACCTTGAAATGACTGGTGTCCTGTAGCACTCACTCCCATCATGAGTAAATGACTGGTGTCACTCACTCCCATCATGAGTAAATGACTGGTGTCACTCACTCCCATCATGAGTAAATGACTGGTGTCACTCACTCCCATCATGAGTAAATGACTGGTGTCCTGTAGCACTCACTCCCATCATGAGTAAATGACTGTGACAGACAGAACAGATCAACTGATGATGTCACCACCACCACACTGCATTCTTCTCTGGCACATCTGGAGAAGAAGGACACTAATGTAAGGATGCTGTTTGTAGACTACACCTCTGGCACATCTGGAGAAGAAGGACACTAATGTAAGGATGCTGTTTGTAGACTACACCTCTGCTTTCACACTATTGTCCCCAGTATATTTGACAGCAAGCTCAGGTGTCTTGCTTTACACACCAGTGTAGGCAGCTTGATCTTGGACTTCTTGTCAGGGTGAAGGTCAGGTGGTGAGAATGGGCTTCATTACTTTACCATCAACACCCCCTTGACTATCAACACAGGTGCTCCTCAGGGATGTGGACCCCCTTGACTATCAACACAGGTGCTCCTCAGGGATGTGGACCCCCTTGACTATCAACACAGGTGCTCCTCAGGGATGTGGACCCCCTTGACTATCAACACAGGTGCTCCTCAGGGATGTGGACCCCCTTGACTATCAACACAGGTGCTCCTCAGGGATGTGTCCTGAGTCATCTCCTTTACTCCCTGAGCACTCGACTATGCAGCTATGTATAGCTCTAATATGGTCATTAAGTTTGCTGGTGACACCATGGTAATTGGCCTGATTACCAACAATGATGAGACAGCCTACAGAAGTGAAGTCAGCAACTTAATGCAGTGGTGTCAGGACAACAAACTTTCTCTCAACATTGCACAGACCAAAGAGCTGATAATAAACCTTAGGAAGAAAGGAGATCAATTGGACCCCATTATCATCAATGGTTCTCCAGTGGAAAGGGTGAACAACTTCAAGTTCCTTAGTGTTAACATCACAGAAGACCTAAACTGGCATAGCCACACTGACCAGATTGTTAAAAAAGCTCAGCAACTTCTCTTCCAGCTCTGATGACTAAGGAGATTTGGTATGTGAACAAAGATCCTGATATAGAGGCACCTTTATAGAGGCACCTCAGAGAGGATCTTGACTGGAAGCATCACTGCTTGGTTTGGAAGTTGCTCCCTAACCACCTGCTACCAAACGAAAGGCACTGCAAAGAGTCATGTGCACAGAACAAAGCACCTGTGGATATGATTTGCCCATGCATCAGAAAGGCCACAAGAATCAATAAGGATCCCAGCCATTCTAGTCATGGACTGTTTCAGTTGCTGCCATCTAGCAAACGATATCGAAGTCTTAAGACTCGGACCACCAGACCCCGGAACAGTTTTTTCCACCAAGCAACAAGGCTTATGAACACAATGAAACAATGACAGCCTAAGCCTGTGTCTGACTATTTTTTTCACACACACACACACACACACTCTCTCTCTCAACATGTATTCATTATTTATTTTTGAGGAGCAGAAACACAAGAATCTTTCTCAAGAATCTAATATAATGAGATGGAATAAAGAATCTTGAATCTTGAATCTGTGGATTGAAAGGTGAGGTGATATGCTGTTAAGAGATTTGAAAGACAGCTGATGTAATGAGATGTAATAAAGACTTAGCAGAGATCTTAAGTTAAAAGAGGGCCGGAGTTTAGAGGTGTCTTGGAGATGAAAGAAGTCTGTTTTAGGGATAATTTTATGTGAGAGTTAAAGGGGAGTGTAGAATCAATTACGACAACCAGGTTCTCTTTCTTTCTTTTAAGAAACACTGGTGTG
>JAIFZK010000065.1:715000-730000 GCA_027481765.1 Tenualosa thibaudeaui
TTGCTCTAACGATGACGCTCCTTAAGGTTAACTTGTGCTGCTCATGTGACCTTATGGTTCATCTTTAGAACTGTACACATGATCTTTTGATCAAGGTCTCGCTTCTCCACATGCGACCACAACACTGTCAGCTTCTCCACATGCGACCACAACACTGTCAGATTCTCCACATGCGACCACAACACTGTCAGATTCGGCTTTGCTGGCTGCCGCTCCCTCTCCTTCCTCCCCTCTCTTCTTTCTGTCATATAGAAAGAAAACGAATCATACTGAGATAGTATCTCTTTATTCTAAGATAGTATCTCTTTATTCTAAGATAGTATCTCATTACTATTCTGTATTTCCAGTAGTCATTCAAGGTGGATTTGATCATTAAAACAATTTTCAACATGGTTTAACACTAACCTTTATATCAGGAGCATAACATTGAAATAAACTTTTGCACTTTAGAGTGAACCTTACAAAAACACCACCTTTGGTTTAGGCAGGGTTCAAATTACCACAACCCCACCTCTTGCCACACATGCCTTATCTGCACACTAACATTTCATCTTCTTGACATTCTTCAATGCATAATGCAGCCTATAGCCTATACATAACCTGTGATAGTTGCACCATTTGATGCACGGCAGTCCTGTATTGAGATTGAGTGTATGCAAGTTCCAATTTATGCATGTCAATTTAAAAATATGGCCTATATGGCTATATAGAGTGAAGGCCCCCTAAACCCATCCAAAATAGCCTATTTTAGTAGTTAATTTGTAGTGGTGTAGTGTCTCACTCAGCTGCAGCCTGCAATAAGTTCATCGGCAGGGGTGTATAGCCACCGCGGCCAGTAGCCTAAACACAGCTCATGGCACCTTCCCTGATGTAAGACGTGCCATGGAAATAAACAGTAGAAGAGCGATTTATGCACATAAGGCTCACAAATAGACTATCTGTGTTTATGTCAGTTGTAGGCCAAATATGTCTGGCATATAGACTGCTGTGACAACTGTGGCATGCACTGACAGCAAAACAGAAATGTGCACTGCTGTCTAACCCTGTTCTTGCAGTATCTATTAGTATCTAAGAATAATGAGATACTATCTTGGAAAAACGAGATACTATCTCATCTCAAAATAACGAGGTACTATCTCAAAATAACAAGATCTTATCTCATAATAACAAGATACGCTCTCTAAATAACGAGCTATATGATCTTTTCCTATATGTCTGAAACGGGCTTCCATACCTCGTTTGTTATGAATCCTTGAAATGTTTGCGGAAACATGACTGCGTACAGGTCCCGCCCCGCGTACCGTGATTGGCCAACGGGCTTCTAGGGGGCGGTGTCATTGGTCAACGCGGCTCCGTCTCGTGCCTGTGGAAGCCCATTGGAGGAGAAAGTAGGTTAGTGGCACGAGCATTCATTCCAGCGCAGAAGTAGGTCATGTGGGAGTCGCGTTGAGCTGGGCTCTGTTGTGCTGTGCTGAGCTGTCTGTCTACCGACAACCAGATTGGGCCAAATTGCATGTGTTTTTTCTTGCCCGTTCTCGTAAGTATCCATATGCCATTTAAAACACGCTTACATTGTTTAGCTGTTTTGTTTTCCGCACTAGGCTATATTTTATGTCGACGGAACATGGCGCTCTGTTTCTTATGGTATCGTTAACTTATCCCGGATGGCTGGAAGCTCTCACTGGACTGTTGGTTAACCGCAGAACTTTTAAAGACACAGAAACGGGAAACGTCACTCTGTAGCCGACATGCCAAACCTTGTGTGAACACAGTGTGTCTATATGTGTTGTTAATGCTTTGTCTGAGGGTCTAATAAAATAATCTGTTATTAAACTGCTTGTGTGAAGAGCTGATGCTAGTTTCATCTCGTCAGCTGTTCCACCACCTCCTCCTTCTGGGCACTAAGAGAGCAACGCCTCACTTCCGCCCTCATGTTTACATTTTCTGTGTGTGTGTGTGTGTGTGTGTATGTCCAAATTGGCTTTTGCACCGCTCTGCGGGCGCGGCCGCGTGTTGGTGAATTTCTCTCTCTGACGGCTAACGTTAATGCTTGACTTGTGTGGTTCCGCTGATGCGGAAGTCGCGGCGCTGTGTTGTGGTTGTGGCTGTGGCTGTTGTTGTTTCGGCGTGTTCTCTTAAAACCCTTACTACTGCTGTGTGAGCGGTTTTATGTGCCTCGCACAGAGCGCGACCCCTCCGCGGGCCCCATGAAAGAGCCTGTTATTCCGCTCATCATGCGCGACACGTTCCAGTGCGGGGCGCGAGCGGCCACAGAGTCTCGGGATTAAAGTGACTGGGTTTCCGCCGCGCGATTCAGGTATGCAACCTGAATAGAACACAACTCAAAGAGCCCGGGCAGAACAGTTAGTGTTTGTGTCATAGACTGTGGGCGTTTGTCATCAGAGTTGTGTTGTATGAAAGAGCCCACTCAGTCCCTCTCAATTAAGAGCAGCACAAACGGCCACCCGATGCTCTTCGGTGTGTTTAATGCCCTCCTACTGGTACTCCGCTACGCAACTGGAGCAGTAGAGCATCAGTGGTTGCAAAGCGCTGGAAAACTCTGCTGCCAAGTGCCAACCTGTTGAGCTCCACAGACACACAGAACAGGAGTGAACTGTTATACATGTTATTGTAGACTACTGGCATACTGGGCATGGGTCATATAGAGGATATAAGGCAACTGGGTATGGATCACATGGGGGATATTATAGGCCACGTTAGGGATAACGCCTGCCGAGGTGTTCCGATATAGGGGAATAATGGACAGGGCTGAGGTGAAGAGCGGCATGCCACCAAAGGCCTTGCCTGTGCCAAGTCAATTATTTCCCTATATCGGGACACCTTGAAAACCGGTATCTCACTTATCATCCGGTTCCAACTCATGTGTATAGACAATAAGCAAGTGTTTAAAACATAAAAGAAACATGCGGTTCAGTTTTAAAAGAAACTAACCTGTTTGGTTGCTATACTATTTTCTTTGGTTACTGACCACAGTGAGCGTGCTACTAGCTGATGGCATTATTGCTTGCTAGGCCACTGGGTATGGATCACATGAGGGGTAGTATAGGCCACTGGCTATGGATCACATGAGGGGTAGTATAGGCCACTGGCTATGGTATCTGGGTATCCTCACATAGAGGATATTACCATATTATCCCCATCGTAAATCGTGGTTAATGTATGAATTTTGCTAAATGACAGGAGCTCTTGGGGTAATATTTGTTTATTATCCTCGCTGATCAATAACATTTAATTTTTGAACATTAGTAGGCTAAACTCTGGCCAGAGGGTGGCGGTAGTGCTCCCGCTCTGCTCCAGAGTCTGTTTACTAGGTCAACACTGAAAGCAAGCAGTATGTTTGTCAATGTAGAACTACAGTGCTGATAAAAACGTGTTAATAAAATAGAAACAAGTTGATTTTGTCTTACTCATCTGTATGACCACACAGTCTGAAGTGCAATTGGAATAAATGAAAGCAATTACTATAATCTTATGGTCATGCTGAATACTAATGGTAGCTAGCTAGCAGATTACATTCCTGATGAGTGAGGATTTATGCTAATGAATTTGCAAATTACTGGGTGATATCACACTGACTAGATACTCCAGCAATGTCATGTTCCCATTACTGGGTGATGTCATACTGGCTTCAGTTGTGGCTACTGTCATAGTAACTGCCATAGTAACACCAGCAGAAATGTAACATGTCTCACTGTGTGTGTGTGTGTGTGTGCATGTGTGTATGTGTGTAATGTCCATACTAGTCTATTTCAGCAAACTAACCAGAACTATGTGATTAGCAAAGCTGCTGTCAGTGAGCTAGCATGTTGTTATGGGGCACAACATGCAGATTAACCAATCTGCAAAGCTAATAATCACACACATACACACAAACACACACACACAGGTTTTTATGCCTTACGATAAACCATAGTACATAACACCACACACGCACACACCCCTACATGCACCTGCTAGCCTTATAACCTGATATCCTTTATCATTATCATCTAACTACTAGAAGCTGATCCTTTTTTTCTTATGTGTGTGTGTGTGTGTGTGTGTGTGTGTGTGTGTGTGTTGAGAGTGTGGGAGAATAATGTGTGTACAGGAAGGGAATATAGGTCACTGGAGAGTAAGGTCACAACAAGCTCCTACTGGAGAGCATTAGTTCTGGTCTACTAGCAAGAGAGAGAGAGTGAGTGTGTGTGTTTTTAAGTCTTCAGTTTTAAATTTGATTAAGAGGCCGTCCACATGGGTTTTTTTTTGCGGGTTGAAAAAAATCTGTGTCCACACACGAAAAATATCTACATCCTCACGACAACAGAACACTGAGTGAAAACGATGTAATACATATTCCACACCTATATGTGGCGCTGTAAACAGATACAGCCAGAGCCACTGGACACACCAACACCAGAGAGCGCATGTGTGTAGAGCACAAACACAACTCTGTTGTCCTCCATTGTTGTTTTTACCACTTGTTGTGTGCCGGGGTGTTCACTGCTCTTCTGGTCACGTGACGGTGACAGATCGGCGACGGCATCGTTTTCAAAAAGCTGCGTTTTGCTTGTCCACACAGCAACGAAACAACTGCGTTTTCAGATTTTACCACTCTGGAACCCGTTTTCAAAAAACTTTGTTTTAGGTCACTTAAAACTCCAAAACACATAGAAACTTCTCTGTTTTAACAGAAAAACGTTGCCGTGTGGACGCAAGGCCAAAACACATCGAAACTTCTCCGTTTTAACAGAAAAACGTTGCCGTGTGGACGCAAGGCCAAAACACATAGAAACTTCTCTGTTTTAACAGAAAAGTTACTCATGGCAAAGGTATGCTAGCTTCTGGTAGTTAGGCTAATCCATTGTGTGTGTGAGAGAGAGTTTTTATGTGTGTGTGTGTGTGTGTGTGTGTGTCTGTGTAAGGGTTGTGAGAAGCCTTTCCAAAGCTGCAGGGTGACAAAGACCTTAAGGCTGGTTTACTGTCACTGTGAGATTCCAAACATTAGCAGTGATTTTCCTTAAGAACTGCACAAACTGATAAGTCAGTTACCACAGTAGTTGGCTACTGCTTAAACTGAACACATACCCCCTCTCCCATTCAACACACACACACACACACAAACTGTTTCTCTCCCCTCTGCCTGTGAGACCTCAATATGTTCACTTGATCTGTTACCCATTTTCCTCAGTTATCTCTGAGTCTCATCTTCCAAAATGTGTGTGTTTGTGTGTAGGCAGGAACTCAAACAGGGACAAATTGCATAAGCCCTCTTACCACACACACACACACACACACACATAAGCTGCTCCTTCATTTGACCTCTTCCACACACGCACACACACCCACACACATCTGTTTCTAGTGAGGAGGTGTATTAAATGGACGTAAGAGACACCCTCTCTCGCACTCACACACACACCTCCTCTCTCTCATACAGTCATCTCTCTCCTGTGTTAGACAGAAGACACACCACGAACAGCTATAGAGACTGAAGAACCGCTGAGGAACCACGGCACATTTTGGGAACCACACAGAAGTCTGCCAGAGATCTGAAGAAGCTCACGGAACCTGTGAGGGATCTCCAGAAACTCCCAGGACCGCAGAGGCCTAAAGAGAACATATACTAAGGAACGTCCAGACTGAGATGCACTCATGAACATCTGTGGTGAGTAAAAAGGCTCTGTGTGTGTGTGTGGGTGTGTGTGGGTGTGTTTGAGAGCAAGAGTGAGAATCCTATTCCCAATAAACATGTGACGGGAAGTAATTAACCCAAAATTTTTCATCTTGATAGTCATATAATTGTGCTTGAGTCGTAGAGTAGTTAGATGCGTAACGAGTCGTAGAGTAGTTAGATGATAACGAGTAGTGGAGTAGTTAGATGATAACGAGTAGTGGAGTAGTTAGATAATAACGAGTAGTGGAGTAGTTAGATGCGTAACGAGTAGTGGAGTAGTTAGATGATAATGAGTAGTGGAGTAGTTAGATGCGTAACGAGTAGTGGAGTAGTTAGATGATAACGAGTAGTGGAGTAGTTGGATGATAACGAGTAGTGGAGTAGTTAGATGATAAGGAGTAGTGGAGTAGTTAGATGATAAGGAGTAGTGGAGTAGTTAGATGCGTAACGAGTAGTGAAGTAGTTAGATGATAACGAGTAGTGGAGTAGTTAGATGATAACGAGTAGTGGAGTAGTTAGATGATAACGAGTAGTGGAGTAGTTGGATGATAACGAGTAGTGGAGTAGTTAGATGATAACGAGTAGTGGAGTAGTTAGATGCGTAACGAGTAGTGGAGTAGTTAGATGATAACGAGTAGTGGAGTAGTTAGATGATAACGAGTAGTGGAGTAGTTAGATGATAACGAGTAGTGGAGTAGTTAGATGCGTAACGAGTAGTGGAGTAGTTAGATGCGTAACGAGTAGTGGAGTAGTTAGATGCGTAACGAGTAGTGGAGTAGTTAGATGATAATAAGTAGTGGAGTAGTTAGATGCGTAACGAGTAGTGGAGTAGTTAGATGCATAACGAGTAGTGGAGTAGTTAGATGATAATGAGTAGTGGAGTAGTTAGATGCGTAACGAGTAGTGGAGTAGTTAGATGATAATGAGTAGTGGAGTAGTTAGATGCGTAACGAGTAGTGGAGTAGTTAGATGCGTAACGAGTAGTGGAGTAGTTAGATGATAATGAGTAGTGGAGTAGTTAGATGATAATGAGTAGTGGAGTAGTTAGATGCGTAACGAGTAGTGGAGTAGTTAGATGATAATGAGTAGTGGAGTAGTTAGATGCGTAACGAGTAGTGGAGTAGTTAGATGCATAACGAGTAGTAGAGTAGTTAGATGATAACGAGTAGTGGAGTAGTTAGATGATAACGAGTAGTGGAGTAGTTAGATGCGTAACGAGTAGTGGAGTAGTTAGATGCGTAACGAGTAGTGGAGTAGTTAGATGCGTAACGAGTAGTGGAGTAGTTAGATGATAACGAGTAGTGGAGTAGTTAGATGCGTAACGAGTAGTGGAGTAGTTAGATGATAACGAGTAGTGGAGTAGTTAGATGCGTAACGAGTAGTGGAGTAGTTAGATGCGTAACGAGTAGTGGAGTAGTTAGATGCGTAACGAGTAGTGGAGTAGTTAGATGCATAACGAGTAGTGGAGTAGTTAGATGATAATGAGTAGTGGAGTAGTTAGATGCGTAACGAGTAGTGGAGTAGTTAGATGCATAACGAGTAGTGGAGTAGTTAGATGCGTAACGAGTAGTGGAGTAGTTAGATGATAATGAGTAGTGGAGTAGTTAGATGCGTAACGAGTAGTGGAGTAGTTAGATGATAACGAGTAGTGGAGTAGTTAGATGCGTAACGAGTAGTGGAGTAGTTAGATGATAATGAGTAGTGGAGTAGTTAGATGCGTAACGAGTAGTTAGATGCGTAACGAGTAGTGGAGTAGTTAGATGCATAACGAGTAGTGGAGTAGTTAGATGCGTAACGAGTAGTGGAGTAGTTAGATGATAACGAGTAGTGGAGTAGTTAGATGATAATGAGTAGTGGAGTAGTTAGATGATAACGAGTAGTGGAGTAGTTAGATGATAACGAGTAGTGGAGTAGTTAGATGCGTAACGAGTAGTGGAGTAGTTAGATGCATAACGAGTAGTGGAGTAGTTGGATGATAACGAGTAGTGGAGTAGTTAGATGATAACGAGTAGTGGAGTAGTTAGATGCGTAACGAGTAGTGGAGTAGTTAGATGATAAAGAGTAGTGGAGTAGTTAGATGATAATGAGTAGTGGAGTAGTTAGATGCGTAACGAGTAGTGGAGTAGTTAGATGCGTAACGAGTAGTGGAGTAGTTAGATGCGTAACGAGTAGTGGAGTAGTTAGATGATAATGAGTAGTGGAGTAGTTAGATGCGTAACGAGTAGTGGAGTAGTTAGATGCGTAACGAGTAGTGGAGTAGTTAGATGATAATGAGTAGTGGAGTAGTTAGATGATAATGAGTAGTGGAGTAGTTAGATGATAACGAGTAGTGGAGTAGTTAGATGATAATGAGTAGTGGAGTAGTTAGATGCATGAAATCCCGTGTGGGCAGCATTCATCTCCACAGAGAGCTGAGTCCAGTCTAGGCTTCTGATTCCCTCTTTTCCTCTCTCTCTCCCTCGGCCCTCTCTCCAGAGGAGCTGATGGCTGACCAGAGGATGGACATCTCCTCCACCATGAGCGACTTCATGTCGCCTAGCAACGCTGACCTCATCAGCAGCTCCATAGCAACCACCGGCCTCGACTACAGTCGCAAGAGGAAGAACAGCACCTCGGACTACCAGTGAGTACACACACACACACACACACACACACACACACACACTACAGCCGCAAGAGGAAGAACAGCACCTCGGACTACCAGTGAGTACACACACACATACACATACACACACACTCTACAGCCGCAAGAGGAAGAACAGCAACATGATCTACCAGTGAGTGTGTGTGTACACACACACAGACACACACCACAAGAGACAGAGAAATAGGATGTAAAGGCAGAAGGAACATATGTAACACAAGTTTCAGGGTGGCAGAGATGAAAGGTTAGATATGATATATGATATGATATGATATTATATTATGTTATATTATCATGTATGTATAATGTAAAATGTTACAGCACCTCTGACTGTCAGTGAGTACACACGCGCACACACACACACACACACACACACACACACACACACAGACGCATGCACAAAGGGAGGGTGTGTGTTATTGGGTTGAAGCCCTGGCAAATGGTTAATCTCTACATGTGCTTACTTCCACAGGTTTGATGGCTTTTCCTTTGAGTAAGTATCCAATCCTAAACCTCACACAGAGGAATGTGTGTGTGTGTGTGTGTGTGTGTGTGTGTGTGTGTATTTGATTGAATCATCACATCCTCTCCATGTTCTTCTTGCAGTGACGATATGGAGACAGACAAGGACAAGCAGCTGGGCAGGTGAGGTGTGTGTGTGTGTATGTGTGTTTGTTTGTGTGTCGTGTGAGTGTATCGTCTGACTGTGTGTCATGTGAGTGTGCATCTATATCTCTGTCTGTATGTGTGTGTTTGCGATTCTTTGCAAATGTATGTGTCTGTGTGTCTGCATGTGTACATCTCTGTGTAAGTGTGTGAAAAGTGCTTGGATTTTGGCCACAATACTTGAAAATGCTTGAAACTGTAAATGCATTTGTTCCCAACAACTAACAGAATCTGACAGAGTGGTTTGTGTGTTAGATGGAGATATTAAATAAAGATCCTAATTTGAGAACTGTGGGCCTGACAGTCGTGCTGATGTGTGTGAGTGACTGACAGTCATGCTGCTGTGTGAGTGACTGACAGTCGTGCTGATGTGTGTGAGTGACTGACAGTCATGCTGCTGTGTGAGTGACTGACAGTCGTGCTGATGTGTGTGAGTGACTGACAGTCATGCTGCTGTGTGAGTGACTGACAGTCGTGCTGATGTGTGTGAGTGACGGTCATGCTGCTGTGTGAGTGACTGACGGTCGTGCTGATGTGTGTGTGACGGTTGTGCTGATGTGTGTGTGACGGTTGTGCTGATGTGTGTGTGACGGTCGTGCTGATGTGTGTGTGACGGCCATGCTGATGTGTGTGAGTGACTGACGGTCGTGCTGATGTGTGTGTGACGGTCGTGTTGATGTGTGTGTGTGACGGTCGTGCTGATGTGTGTGTGACGGTCGTGCTGATGTGTGTGTGACAGTCGTGTGCTGTGTGAGTGACTAACGGTCGTGCTGATGTGTGTGTGACAGTCGTGTGCTGTGTGAGTGACTGACGGTCGTGCTGATGTGTGTGTGTAACTGAGTGAGCCCGCCCTTCTTAAACTTGTGTGTGTGTAGATTCACACAGTGGCTAAATAGTCAATGCTAATGCATGTAACACAGACATGCAGGTAGGCCTATGTGATTTTTTACAGAGCAGTTCTCAATGTAACTGAATGTTAGTGCAACATTGGCACAGCCCATTGGCACAGCCCATGCCTACGCCTGACATGGAAAACCAATTTTGATGTGATGAAGCACCCTTTTCTTGTAATGAAAGTATTATTATTATAAGTATTATTATTATTATTATAAGTATAAGTATTATAAGTATAGTATTAGTAGTGTTTTTATGTTGATGTTGGCAATAAACGCCAAATCAAAATTGTAACTGATAAAGAGAAAGCAATTGTTGCAGCACATCCTACTTATATGTCACGTTAAGTTTAGTTTGTTTGTGTGAGATGAATGCATTTGTGAGAAATGTCTTGTGAGTTAGAGGTAGCATGTGCACACACAGCAGTCCATGTAACAGATATGATGACTGATGAATAATAAGGTCCCATCAGTTCCCCGCTTTCTCTTCCGTATGCTCTGGCCTTCAGTTTCACAGAGTATTTTAACCCGTTCCTGATGATACAACTCTTTGATGCTATTACATCATAAATCTGATGTGTTTTGCATACTATTAAAATAGCGTATCTGATCATGTAAACATAGCAGAGTGGTTAATGTAGGAGCTACTTAGTAGTTGTGGAGGCTAGTTAGTAGTGGTGTCTGATTGGTGCATGCTGACTGATTTCTCATAAAAACGCTTCAGTCCTGCTGTGGATACCCATAATATCTGGAAGTGGTCATCCTAAAAATTCAGCTTTGAGATTTTGATAACACCTGATTTGAGTTGACTTTGATCATGTTTAGATGTTATCATGTTTAATGATTTGAGTTGACTTTGAGCATGTGAGCATGTGTGTCTGTGTGTCTTCATGTCTATATCTTTGTGTGTGTGTACATGTGTGTGTGTGAGTGTAAGTTTGTGGGTGAGTGAGAGAGGGAGTGACTGTGTGTGTGTGTGTGTGTGTGTGTCTCTGTTTTATAATCCTATTCTCCTCTGTCTACAGTGCTGATCAACAAGGTCGCATTAAGAATGCAAGGTACCTTCCCCACACACACACTCACACACACTCAGGGACACATCTCTTTATTACTATACTGTGCTTACTGTGTGGTGTCTAGTGTCCTCACAATGTGCGTGTGTGTGTGTGTGTGTGTTTATGTGTGTGTGTACATGTGTGCATGTTTGTGTGTGTGTGTGTAGGGAGGCCCATAGTCAGATTGAGAAGCGTCGTCGGGATAAGATGAATAGCTTCATCGATGAGTTGGCCTCTCTGGTGCCCACCTGCAACGCCATGTCCCGCAAACTGGACAAACTTACTGTGCTCCGCATGGCTGTACAACACATGAAGACACTACGAGGTGTGTGTGTGTGTGTGTGTGTGTGTGAACTGGACAAACTCGCTGTTCAACATATGAAGTCATTATGAGTTCACAATGCACACACGTGTTTACTTTTTCAGTGAAAGATTTCTTTACTATATGTTTTCTCACTGTGTGTGTGTGTGTGTGTGTGTGTGTGTGTGTGTGTGTGTGTTAGGTGCTGCTAACCCATATACTGAGGCCAACTACAAGCCTTCTTTCCTTTCTGATGACGAGCTGAAACAGCTCATACTGAGGGTAACTGACATAAGCACACTGACACACACACACGCACACACACAGACACACACACAAATACAGATCACTCCTCATTGAAGACCATTTACATTATGACACGTCATGATCCTTTGCACCCTCTCTCTCTCTCTCTCCCCCTCTCTCTCCCCCTTTCTTTCCCATCTCTCTCTTTCTCTCTCTTCCTCTCTCTTTCCCCCTCTCTCTCTATCTCTTTCTCCATCTCTCTCTTTCTATCTCTCTTTCTCTCTCTCCCTTTTTCTTTCCCCCTCTCTCTCTTTCTCTCTCTCCCCCTCTCTTCCTCTCTCTCTCTGTCTCTCGCCCCTCTCTCTCCCCTTTTCTCTCTTTCCCCCTCTCTCTCTCTCCCTCTCTCTCTTTCCCCCTCTCTCTCTCCCCCTCTCTCTCTCTCCCTCTCTCTCTCTCCCCCCCTCTCTCTCTCTCCCCCTCTCTCTCTCTCTCTCCCCTCTCTGTCTCTCTCTCTCCCTCTCTCTCTCTCCCTCTCTCTCCCTCTCTCTATCCCTCTCCCTCTCTCTCTCCCTCTCCCTCTCTCTCTCCCTCTCTTTCCCTCTCTCTCCCTCTCTTTCCCTCTCTCTCTCTCTCTCTCTCCCTTTCTCTCTCCCTCTCTCTCCCTCTCTCTCTCTTTCCCTCTCTCTCTCTCTCTCTCTCTCTCTCTCTCTCTCTCTCTCTCTCTCCCTCTCTCTCTCTCTCTCTCTCTCTCTCTCTCTCTCTCTCTCTCTCTCTCTCCCCCCCAGGCTGCAGATGGTTTTCTCTTTGTTGTGGGTTGTGATCGGGGAAAGATTCTATTTGTCTCAGAATCAGTTTATAAAATTCTCAACTACAGTCAGGTATGTGACCACAGACACACACACACACACACACACACACACACACTGTTACTCTGTGTCCATAATAAATGGTTGCTGGTGGTGGCCAAAAGAGTTGAAGTGAGTAGTTACTCATATTAGGCAAACCAATCTGGGAGTTATATAGTTATTATATAGTTCTATAGTGGAAGCAATGTAGTTATTATATAGTTATATAGTGTATAGTTATTATATAGTTATATATTATATAGTTATATAATATATATTATTATATATAACACTTCCCAGAAGTTGGACTCTGACTTTTAGTTTAGATGAAATTAGATTAGATTAGATTAGATTAGATGAAATTAGATGAGATTAGATTAGATTAGATTCTATTTAACTTTAGTGTCACTACACATGTATGAATACAGAGTAACGAAATACAGTTTAGCATCTAATCAGAAGTGCAAATAGCAGAGAGTGCAATATGTACAGTATGTCCAGTTAAGAGCAGTTATGTACAGATAAGTGCAGTGTAAAAGATGGGTTTAAATTAGTATTGATTTACAAAAGAGCAATGTACAGATAAGAGCTTTGAGTTCAGATTTTCAGCTGAGATTTTATAGACAAGACTAACCAAATGGAATTCACTCAGTTTAGTCAGATGAGTGCTGAATGGGCCACGCCTCTTTCTCCCCGTAGAACGATCTGATTGGCCAAAGCCTGTTTGACTACCTGCACCCTAAAGACATTGCCAAAGTGAAGGAACAGCTCTCATCATCCGACACCGCCCCTCGGGAAAGACTCATCGATGCCAAGAGTACGTATACAGTGTGTGTGTGTGTGTGTGTGTGTGTGTATGTACTGTTATGCTCTGACACTGCCTCGCAGGAAAGATTTGTTGATGCCAGGTGTACTGCATGTATGGGTTTGTGTTTGTATTATTAACCTGTGTGTGTGTGTGTGTGTGTGTGTGTGTGTGTGTGTGTGTGTGTGCAGCTGGTCTCCCGGTGCGGACTGACGTGGCTCCAGGCCCGTCTGGTCTGTGCTCAGGCGCTCGTCGTTCCTTCTTCTGCAGGATGAAGTGTAACAAGCCGCTGGTCAAGATGGAGGACAAGGACTTCAGCTCCACCTGCTCAAAGAAGAAAGGTTGGTACACACACACACACAAACACACACACACACACACAAACACACACACACACACACACAAACACACACGCACACACATACACACATACACACACATACACACACACACACACACACACAAACACACACACACACAAACACACACGCACACACATACACACATACACATACACACACAAACATACACACACACACACACACACACACACACACACACACACACATACACACACACACACACACACACAAATACATAACAGGCTTGTCTCCCCTTGCTTGTCATTAACCTATAGACATTATCTGGTGTAGAAACTTGCGTTGTTAACATACATTGCTCGTTTCTCCCTCACTCCCTCTGTGTGTGTGTGTGTGTGTGTGTGTGTGTGTGTGTGTGTCTCCCAGGTGCTGCATAACAAATACAACTCCTCATTAACACCATGACCATGACAAACAATCCTAAGTTTGTTTGGTGGAAATGAGAAAGGTCACTGGTGATAAGATTGTTTGTGTTGCGCCCCTGGACTGTGTGTGTGTGTGTGTGTGTGTGTGTTGTGCGTGTGTGTGTGCGTGCGGGTGTGCGTGCGTGTGTGTCTTCCCAAATAGAGCCCACATCATTATCAAACATAAGCACATAAGAAACATCATGAGTGCATTAGTGCATGAGTGTATGGGTGCACAGCTGTCCATAAGATAATGTCTGTGTGTGTGTGTCTGTGTCTGTGTCTCTGTGTGTTTGTGTGTGTGTGTGTGTGTATGTGCGTGCGCGCAGTCCCACAGTACTGGCTATCTGAAGAGCTGGCCGCCCACTAAGATACCGTGTGTTTGTCTCCTGTGTGTGTGTGTGTGCAGCGGACCGTAAGAGCTTCTGTACCATCCACAGCACTGGCTATCTGAAGAGCTGGCCGCCCACTAAGATGGGTGTGGAGGAGGATGGGGAGGTGGACAGCGAGAGCTGCAACCTGAGCTGCCTGGTGGCCATCGGCCGCCTCCACACACACATCATGCTGCCGCCTGCACACACACACACACACATCCGCATCAAGCCCACCGAGTACGTCTCACGCCACGCCATCGACGGCAAGTTTGTCTTCGTCGACCAGAGGTGGGTGGGGAGACACTGCGTTACCCTGACAACCCCCCCACACACACACACACACACACACAGTTGATTCCAACACAGGGCAGATTAGAGGAAACACAGCCAAGGGCTGGGCTCAAACACACACACACACACACACACACACAGCATATAGGCACATGCTCTCTTTCATACACTGACCAACATTTCTGCAGCCATATGTGAGAATGAGCCAGGAGTAGCAGCTTGTGTGTGTGTGTGTGTGTGTGTGCGTATGTGTGCGTGCGCGCATGTGTGTGTGTGTGTGTGTGTGTGTGTGTGTGTGAGAGAGACATCTGCTCCTTTACATGCAGATTTAGCCAGAGCTGAAAAGATGAAGGGTAAAATTTCTGACAGACTTGCCAATTAAAAACACACACATACATGCTAATAAACACACACACACA
>JAIFZK010000065.1:735000-767500 GCA_027481765.1 Tenualosa thibaudeaui
ACTATATAGGATCCCCCTACTCTAACAACTTCCTCCTGACTATAAAACACATGCACACACATATACACACACACACACACACTCTATACTCCAACAACTGTCTCCTGAGTATGACACACACACACACGCACACACACTTCAGTGAAATGCAAACATGATCTCTCACATGCTGATCATGTTGCAGGTCCGTAACAGTATTGGTGTTGCTGTGTGTGTACCGTAAAACTTCATATTAGAGCCGAGTCTGGAACTGACGCAGGTCCCGTTTACAGGACTGGTCTGGTTCTGGATTTGGACTTCCAAAGGCCGGTCTCATTGAGAAGCCTGGTCTGGTTTGTAGTTTGTGGCTGTAGACCTGTAAACTTTCCTAAAGTATGTTCAGTCCCTCTGCCAGATCTACGCTTCAGCTCAGCTCAGCTGTGTGATTGTGTTCAGAAAGTTATACCTACTTGTGCTCTCCTTCAGCATGAGGTGTGGCATTCAAAACACTCTCTCTCATTCAAAACACTCTCTCTCTCATTCAAAACACTCTCTCTCACACTCTCTCTCTCATTCAAAACTCTCTCTCACACTCTCTCTCTCATTCAAAACACTCTCTCTCACACTCTCTCTCATTCAAAACACTCTCTCTCTCATTCAAAACACTCTCTCTCATTCAAAACACTCTCTCTCACACTCTCTCTCATTCAAAACACTCTCTCTCTCATTCAAAACACACTCTCTCTCATTCAAAACACTCTCTCTCTCATTCAAAACACTCTCTCTCATTCAAAACACTCTCTCTCTCATTCAAAACACTCTCTCTCTCTCTCTCATTCAAAACACTCTCTCTCATTCAAAACTCTCTCTCACACTCTCACTCTCATTCAAAACACTCTCTCTCACACTCTCTCTCATTCAAAACACTCTCTCTCATTCAAAACACTCTCTCTCATACTCTCTGTTTGCAAAGAAACCATCATACTATGGAAATGTTCAGCTGCCACCTTTTCAGCCTAATCTCTAATCTGTGTGCATGCGGTTTGCATTTGGTCAGCCTAATCTCTAATCTAATCTCTAATCTGTGTGCATGCGGTTTGCATTTGGTCAGCCTAATCTCTAATCTAATCTCTAATCTGTGTGCATGAGGTTTGCATTTGGTCAGCCTAATCTCTAATCTAATCTCTAATCTGTGTGCATGCGGTTTGCATTTGGTCAGTCTAATCTCTAATCTAATCTCTAATCTGTGTGCATGCGGTTTGCATTTGGTCAGCCTAATCTCTAATCTAATCTCTAATCTGTGTGCATGAGGTTTGCATTTGGTCAGCCTAATCTCTAATCTAATCTCTAATCTGTGTGCATGCGGTTTGCATTTGGTCAGTCTAATCTCTAATCTAATCTCTAATCTGTGTGCATGCGGTTTGCATTTGGTCAGCCTAATCTCTAATCTAATCTCTAATCTGTGTGCATGAGGTTTGCATTTGGTCAGCCTAATCTCTAATCTGTGTGCATGAGGTTTGCATTAGGTCAGTCTAATTTCTAATCTGTGTGCATGAGGTTTGCATTAGGTCAGTCTAATCTCTAATCTGTGTGCATGAGGTTTGCATTAGGTCAGTCTAATCTCTAATCTGTGTGCATGAGGTTTGCATTAGGTCAGTCTAATTTCTAATCTGTGTGCATGAGGTTTGCATTAGCTCAGTCTAATCTCTAATCTGTGTGCATGAGGTTTGCATTAGGTCAGTCTAATCTCTAATCTGTGTGCATGAGGTTTGCATTAGCTCAGTGTAATCTCTAATCTGTGTGCATGAGGTTTGCATTTGGTCAGTCTAATCTCTAATCTGTGTGCATGCAGTTTGCATTTGGTCAGTCTAATCTCTCTGTGTGAATGAGGTTTGCATTAGGTCAGTCTAATCTCTCTCTCTAACAGGGCAGAACCGAAACAGATTAAGCACTTTTTAATCAAACAGACAAACAGACAAACAGACAAAAATGTTGTGAAAGACTGAAAGCTAATGTCAGTAGCAACCTATACCTCTGTTAAGTGCATTTGCGATTTCTATCCTGGACAAACCCATTTAGGAGTAATTTGCCCAAAAGCGGGATAATTCTGTGATAAAAAGATTGGAGATATTGCATATAGGTGTAGGTTATAAAGCTGTATGTTGTAATGCCTGTCCACTTCCAATGCACTCTGAGACAACTGGAATGTTTCATGTGTTTCTCATTCAGTCTCCTGGTTCTCCTCAAGGCATTCAGTATGAACACTATGAGGGAGAATATACAGTCTTTTTAAATTTTCTCATTTTTGCAGAGCAAAGGTTTTCACCAAAATGATTAAAGGTCTGTCCCAAAATAGCAGGGAGAATTTTGTAACCCAGCCCTGGCTGTAATTTGAAGTTTTACGGTATGTGTGTGTGTGGTAGTGCTGATGCTGAATGCTGATGGTAGCTGTGTTTGTGTGTGTGTGTGTGTGTGTGTGTGTGTGTGTCTGTGTGTGTGTGTGTGTGTGTGTGGTAGTAATGCTGATGGTAGCTGTGTTTGTGTGTGTGTGTGTGTGTGTGTGTGGTAGTGCTGATGCTGAATGCTGATGGTAGCTGTGTTTGTGTCTGTGTGTGTGTGTGTGTGTGTGTGGTAGTAATGCTGATGGTAGCTGTGTTTGTGTGTGTGTGTGTGTGTGTGTGTGTGTGATAGTGGTGGTGGTAACGTTGTTGTTGTTGTTGTTGCCTAGGTGACAGTTCTCAGGTGGGCATTGACATCATGGATGAGCCCGGCTCCAGCAGCCCCAGTAATGATGAGGCGGCCATGGCCGTCATCATGAGCCTCCTGGAGGCAGACGCAGGACTGGGGGGACCCGTGGACTTCAGCGACCTGCCCTGGCCACTCTAAAGTCACACACACATGCACACATACACACACACTCACACAGACAGTGTTAAGCACTTCATCGCTGTGCTGTGTTTTTGACATTAACCTTTGAAAAGCCTTCAGAAGAACCAGAGACCACTGAAGACTCTCTCACACACACACACACACACACACAGCAACAAGAGCACTTCTCCTGTCCTCACACACACACACAGTATAGTTTTTAACCCTTTCAGCGTCTTCCTGCTGAAGGCATCTGGACATTTCTAGTGTACTCTGCGACTGTATAGACACTGTGTGTGTGTGTGTGTGTGTGTGTGTGTGTGTGTGTGTGTGTGTTTGCTACAGGAGCTCTGGGATATTTGTAAATCTACTTATTCTAGGAACTGATCCTGTTTACCATTGGGTCCATGTTGGTTTGGCCCCTGTCTAGTAGCAGGCTCTGAGAAGCCGGGCCTGCACACACACACACACACACACAAAGAAGACAGGCTTTAGGAAGATCTCTGAGAGTGACTGTATGGGTGGTTTACAGTGGCGTATATCCCTGAGGCCTGCCCAAACTCTGATTGCTCTCAAAGACCTCTGACCAAGAGGCGCCAGGCAACCCAGCTAACTGGACGCCAGTTCCCATCAGCCCCTATTCCCTTCAGTTCCCATCAGCCCCTGTTCACTTCAGTTCCCATCAGCCCCTATTCCCTTCAGTTCCCATCAGCCCCTGTTCACTTCAGTTCCCATCAGCCCCTATTCACTTCAGTTCCCATCAGCCCCTGTTCACTTCAGTTCCCATCAGCCCCTGTTCACTTCAGTTCCCATCAGCCCCTGTTCACTTCAGTTCCCATCAGCCCCTATTCACTCCAGTTCCCATCAGCCCCTATTCCCTTCAGTTCCCATCAGCCCCTGTTCACTTCAGTTCCCATCAGCCCCTATTCCCTTCAGTTCCCATCAGCCCCTATTCCCTTCAGTTCCCATCAGCCCCTATTCCCTTCAGTTCCCATCAGCCCCTGTTCACTTCAGTTCCCATCAGCCCCTGTTCACTTCAGTTCCCATCAGCCCCTGTTCACTTCAGTTCCCATCAGCCCCTATTCACTTCAGTTCCCATCAGCCCCTATTCACTTCAGTTCCCATCAGCCCCTGTTCACTTCAGTTCCCATCAGCCCCTGTTCACTTCTTTCTGTCCAGCAGGCTTAAGGAGGTCTTGTGGTCCAAAGCTGTATTGGAGAACGCCTGGGGCAGTGAGTTGAGATTGACCACTTTGCATCAGACTGTAATCCTGAGTTTTGATTTCAATTTGATTGGACAGTCTTGGCAGAAGGCTAAAGGGTAAATAAAGCTGTATTAGTAAAACAGTAAAACACATGGACCATCCTGACGCAGTTATGAAGCACAGGACCAGGGACAGGAACAGGGTAGTGGGTTGAGATCACTTGGTTCTCCTTAATGCAATACCAATGCACACAAACATCTGCCCTCTTTGCAAGAGCAAAGGGGCCACTACAGCTATCTGACAGGAATCTGATGCAGTACCACTGGGACCCCACTAGGTGGCACTCCATCAGGGTTTCTATTCTCTCCAGACCCCAGCCTTTTGTTTATTTGTCTTCGTTTTGTCTTGTTTTTTTCTGTAATCTTGTATGGGCGCTAGTTTATTTTTAAAATAAAAAGAAATCTTTTTTGTGCCTAAGTGAAGTAGACTGTATATTTTACGCACACACACACACACACACACACACACAAAACAGCTCTAAACAGTTCCTCTGTTTATTCCCAGTTGCAACCCTCTACAGGGGGTCAAAAGTTTTGCTGCTCACACAGAATTTAGTTTCAATTCCCTTTCTGTGCTGTGAATTTTAATTGCAAATTAACCATTTCTACATTACTGATACTTAGCAATATATTCAGACTGTTGAATCGGCGTCAGAGCTGCTGGGAGAAGGGTTACTCTAATTGGCTGTTAAAATTGCCAACTTGCCAAGAGGATGTGTGACACTCACTCCTGTAAGTGATAGACATGGTTTTGCCTTTCAAAAAATCTGATAGTGAGGTTTAGGCACACACACAGTAATGCAGAGAGGCTACACATCTAGAGATGTGATGCCCCCCTCCAGCAGAAGTCCACGTGAAAACCCTTGGAACTTATTGACCATGAAAACTATCAAACTGAGGAGGCAACACACACACACACACACACACACAGTGATATATCACCATTCCTCACATCATCAGTGCAGCTACTGCTGACCTTTGCCTACAGTTGCATATTTTTGCATCATTGAGATGTATTTTCCAAGCATGATCAGCAGACATTACTTAATACACATCAATACATACCACTCACTAGCCGCTGGGCTCTTAAAGTGTGGACCAAACAAGCTGCTGGACTCTTAAAGTGTAGTGTGGACCAAACAAGCTGCTGGACTCTTAAAGTGTAGTGTGGACCAAACAAACTGCTGGACTCTTAAAGTGTGGGGTGGGCCAAACTAGAACCATGACGTGTTGAACACCACAAACTGGAGGAAAATTGTGGTGTTTTTTTTTTCTCTATCTACAGTAATGACTCTCATTCAAAACTAAAGTCATCAGTAGGCATAAAGGTGAAAGCAAACACAGGGGACAAGGAGGAACATGTAACAAGGTGTGAGAGAACATAGACCAGTGTGAGAGTGTAACATGTAATGGTGTGAGTGTTATTTTTGCTATCATATTTACTGGAGCAATGGGGGAATATGTATGAAAAATCCAACCCTCTGAAGTGGAGAATGACAGTGTGTGTATCACACACTCACACAGAAAAACTAGAACCAGAAATACTGTGAACTGTAAAACTGTACTGAATACTGTGAACTGTAAAACTGTACTGAATACTGTGAACTGTAAAACTACTGAATACTGTAATGCCACATTCTGTCTGTAGGCGGAGCTTGGAGTTTGGTTTCCAAGTCAAAAGCAGGAAGTGCTCAGAGCTGCTCAGAGTACCACCCATGAACAGTGAAGCAGAGCCAAAGGGCAGAGCAAAAGGGCTGTACTGTTCATTTGCAGTTCAGTACGATTTGTGTCTCACATATCGTTCTTATGAACTGTCGGTATATTGTCAGTATAGTGGGTATATTGTCATATAGTGGGTATATTGTCATATAGTGGGTATATTGTCATATAGTGGGTATATTGTCATACAGTGGGTATATTGTCAGTATAGTGGGTATATTGTCATATAGTGGGTATATTGTCATATAGTGGGTATATTGTCATACAGTGGGTATATTGTCATACAGTGGGTATATTGTCAGTATAGTGGGTATATTGTCATATAGTGGGTATATTGTCATACAGTGGGTATATTGCTATGATGTTTTTTTGAGTTAAATATTGGATTATCCCCCAGGGATTGGAAGACCCGTCTCATGGTATTCATGGTTCCAGGAAGTGCCTCATCACTAAATATCTTCCTCCACCTATCTACCATCTTAGACCAAAACATGCCAGCGTCACTCACTTTATGTGGGGCAGACTTCAATTAAGGGGCGGATTCTACCTGTCCAATCTCCAATCAGGCAGCTCAGCCGAAGCTCCTGGAGGGCAGTCCCAGAGCAGCATTCAAGGGTTCATCAACTCCTAAAGACCTGTGTGGAGTCCAGTACTCAAACACACAGACACACAAACACACACACACGACACAAACACACACACAAACACAAACACACACAGGCTTGTCTTGTATGTGCATAAACATCCACATGACACCATGTGCAAGCATCAACAGGAGCACGTAGGCTGACACACATACACTTAGTTATTAGACATGCAGAATGAAAACACACCAGCTAGTACACATATATGCAGTGTGTATTTTCTACACACACACTGGTTAGTAGACATGCAGTGTGTGTTTATGAACACTGGCCTCCCTGAATCTCACCTGTTGGTGAGGTTCCACAGCAGAGCCAGTGGTCACATCAGAGCCGACCAGTCCAGACGCAGGATTCCCCTGCCAGAAACCATGCTAACCCTGCCAGAACCGGATATGATAGCTCTGTTGGTTCCATCAGTTCTGCTGGTTCTGTCGGATCGCTGTGTTCAACCCAAAACCTGAACCACACAAACACCATTTTGGTGCATCCTCAAGCATCCTTCCCATCATGCCTTACAATGGACAAGGATGGATATCATTGGGAGGCAAAATGTCAAGCTGGTCAATAGAAGCCTATGTTATCAAACAAGCTGGTCAATAGAAGCCTATGTTATCAAACAAGCTGGTCAATAGAAGCCTATGTTAACCTATGTGTTTTGTCATCACTGCCAACATGTCAACCCTTGATAAAAGTGAGAATTATGAAAGGCCCTCACATACTGTGGCATTCAGTAACCTGTCCCAATGGAACTTCATGGCAGACTGAGTGATTATTGCTTGCAGCCATAAGGCTGGACATACGAATACGAACTCAGAGATCTGTGAGATCATGTGATTCTTTCATGTTTCATTTTTAGGAAAGCACTACATAATGTTGCCGTTCACCAGGTAGGCTTGTGTTGTGTGTGTGTGTGTGTGTGTGTAATGATAAGTTACGTTAGTAGCGTTGAGCTAACTGATGGGGGCAAAGGGAACTTTGTTTTAGTTTTGTGTTCCTGTGCCCCTGGCAATGTCAAACAACTAGACAACTGATTCACACCAGATTTCTCCTTTAAGATAAGAGTAGACTGACAATCCAAATCTTGGTTTAAATCATTTAATTGAATTGCATTATTATAAACAATAATGTTTTGATGTTTGTTATTTGTTCAGATACTGCTGTCAGCAGTAATCAATGTCTCATAACATCTCATTTCTCATATCTGTCTATCCTTCATTCCTTTATCTCATTTCTCATATCTTTCAGTAATTGGATACAGCCTATGAAATGATGTTTTTTTGGTGACAATCAGTGACAGAGAGCCGTTTTCCATCCCTGACTGTTTCCCTAATCCACAACAAAAAACACACAGAGTCGGTTATGACAAACCAGAGTCTTAAAATAGAACCTGCTGGGTAGAGCTGTCTGATATACCGGTTTTATCGATTAAGTCAAAGTTTTGGTTCAAGTAAATTGTGTCCAGTTATTTAGTTACACCTAAGTGAATTCAAGGCTTCTGTCCCAGAGTAGCGATGATGTTGCTGATGTCAGCATCGACTCTTCACATCCAGCCTTAAAAAAACACAGGACACACATTGAATCCGTGCAGCAGGCCACTGTGGTTCCAGTTCCAGGCTATGTTAAACAGGTAATGAAAATGAGCTACAGATGGAGCCTGGCTAAAGTTTGCACCCCATACACTGACAATATCATTAAAACTATTTTGATTTGTCTGTGTTCATTAATTCATGCAAAATAAAAATCTGCTGAAACCATCTGAGAGAAATTTAAAATTGATTCTGTTTGTGACCTGAGGTCACCACGCATGTCCAAACGACTCAAAAATAGTTAAATAGTCTCACACACACACACACACACACACACACACACTGCACTCATCAAGGACCTAGCAGCACATTTTATATACTATATGCCAGTAATTACAAACTATTTTAAAACCTCACTCATAAAAAAGTGAATAATTCAAAGGTCAGTGAAAATGTTGCTGACATTTCCTGGAGACAGTGGCAACAGCTCCCAGACGACGACACAAAGCAGACCAAATCTGACTTACCGTCCTCACAGTGTCTCTCCATGGCCAAGGGCTAAGGGCCAAGGGCCAAGGGCCAAGGGCTAAGGGCCAAGGGCCAAGGGCTAAGGGCTAAGGGCCAAGGGCCAAGGGCCAAGGGCCAAGGGCCAAGGGCTAAGACATGGAAAGGCCAAGGGCTAAGACATGGAAAGGCCAAGGGCTAAGACATGGAAAGGCTGGGTGAGTCGTAGGTGACCTAGATATCACAGAAAATGAAACAGATGAATTCTTCCAAAACATTTTATGTGCACAATGTCGCTTACAAGACCTTGATAATTAGCCTACAGGCATTTGGAATACAGGCATTTGAAGAGCTACTTGACAGTGGTGTTTTGTTACCTTTGATGAGGTTAGTGTTCCTTTTGTGCATCACATTGGGTTACACAGGCTGATCCAATCAAATCTCTTGGCCAATACCCTTGTGTGGCTGCCTATGTCTCAAATGTTAAGTAGGGGATTTAGACTACCTAGGCCTAGTTTTCATACAGATTGAATGAAATAACTACACGTCTGACTAGTCGTGCTCTTGGTTTCTTGGTGGAGACCCTCTGTTTACAGACTTGATGAGAGGACCGCTACTGTGCAGTCTTGCTCAGACCGGAGGTAGCCCTGCCCTGCTTCCACCAGTAAATGCATACTTTTGAAAACAGTCTTTAGTCTTTTTGGAATTTAGATTGTAAATTAGGCGTTGATCTGACTGTGCATGTAGCCTAATGAGCCTAAGCTTATATATATATAAATCAGAATTAGCCTAGGCTAATATTTATATAAATCAGAATTAGCCTAGGCTAATATATATATTATATATATATAGGCCTATATATATTATTTTCTATAGCATATCATGTCCTACTTCCCATCTCCGTGCCATTCTCAGATGCAGGTCAGAAAGACACCGAAAGCAGAAGTGAGAAGAGAAGACAATTATGTGACCTGTTGCGGTTAAATGTGTAAATATGCCCCCCTAGTGGCATTCACAACATCATCTCAGATGTAGCATGAGAAGACTTTTCAGATGATAGAGATAAGTAGATTTGCCCTTTCCTTGTTACCTTGGCACACACACACAATCAGGATGTTGGATTTTGAGCAATGCACGTGTTAACACCTAAACACAGAAGCCAGCGATCTCCCTCTTCCAAGTCAAACTTCACTGACCCAGTCAGTGGAGACAGTCGGCGTAACAGCTAGATCTCCTGACTAAGTAGAGCAATTATAGGTTTTAATGTTAGAACTAAACGCAAAACAATCCCTGGAACAACTAAGCCTTGTATTAATTCTAGAGCAACGACAACAAGCTACAGTATGTCAGTGAGCCCACTTTACTTGACAACCACAACAAGCTACAGTATGTCAGTGAGCCCACTTTACTTGACAACCACAACAAGCTACAGTATGTCAGTGAGCCCACTTTACTTGACAACCACAACAAGCTACAGTATGTCAGTGAGCCCACTTTACCTGACAACCACAACAAGCTACAGTATGTCAGTGAGCCCACTTTACTTGACAACCACAACAAGCTACAGTATGTCAGTGAGCCCACTTTACCTGACAACCACAACAAGCTACAGTATGTCAGTGAGCCCTCTTTACTTGACAACCACAACAAGCTACAGTATGTCAGTGAGCCCACTTTACCTGACAACCACAACAAGCTACAGTATGTCAGTGAGCCCACTTTACTTGACAACCACAACAAGCTACAGTATGTCAGTGAGCCCACTTTACCTGACAACCACAACAAGCTACAGTATGTCAGTGAGCCCACTTTACTTGACAACCACAACAAGCTACAGTATGTCAGTGAGCCCACTTTACCTGACAACCACAACAAGCTACAGTATGTCAGTGAGCCCTCTTTACTTGACAACCACAACAAGCTACAGTATGTCAGTGAGCCCACTTTACCTGACAACCACAACAAGCTACAGTATGTCAGTGAGCCCACTTTACTTGACAACCACAACAAGCTACAGTATGTCAGTGAGCCCACTTTACTTGACAACCACAACAAGCTACAGTATGTCAGTGAGCCCACTTTACTTGACAACCACAACAAGCTACAGTATGTCAGTGAGCCCACTTTACTTGACAACCACAACAAGCTACAGTATGTCAGTGAGCCCACTTTACCTGACAACCACAACAAGCTACAGTATGTCAGTGAGCCCTCTTTACTTGACAACCACAACAAGCTACAGTATGTCAGTGAGCCCACTTTACCTGACAACCACAACAAGCTACAGTATGTCAGTGAGCCCACTTTACCTGACAACCACAACAAGCTACAGTATGTCAGTGAGCCCACTTTACCTGACAACCACAACAAGCTACAGTATGTCAGTGAGCCCTCTTTACTTGACAACCACAACAAGCTACAGTATGTCAGTGAGCCCACTTTACCTGACAACCACAACAAGCTACAGTATGTCAGTGAGCCCACTTTACTTGACAACCACAACAAGCTACAGTATGTCAGTGAGCCCACTTTACTTGACAACCACAACAAGCTACAGTATGTCAGTGAGCCCACTTTACCTGACAACCACAACAAGCTACAGTATGTCAGTGAGCCCACTTTACTTGACAACCACAACAAGCTACAGTATGTCAGTGAGCCCACTTTACTTGACAACCACAACAAGCTACAGTATGTCAGTGAGCCCACTTTACTTGACAACCACAACAAGCTACAGTATGTCAGTGAGCCCACTTTACTTGACAACCACAACAAGCTACAGTATGTCAGTGAGCCCACTTTACTTGACAACCACAACAAGCTACAGTATGTCAGTGAGCCCACTTTACTTGACAACCACAACAAGCTACAGTATGTCAGTGAGCCCACTTTACTTGACAACCACAACAAGCTACAGTATGTCAGTGAGCCCACTTTACTTGACAACCACAACAAGCTACAGTATGTCAGTGAGCCCACTTTACCTGACAACCACAACAAGCTACAGTATGTCAGTGAGCCCACTTTACCTGACAACCACAACAAGCTACAGTATGTCAGTGAGCCCACTTTACTTGACAACCACAACAAGCTACAGTATGTCAGTGAGCCCACTTTACCTGACAACCACAACAAGCTACAGTATGTCAGTGAGCCCACTTTACTTGACAACCACAACAAGCTACAGTATGTCAGTGAGCCCACTTTACTTGACAACCACAACAAGCTACAGTATGTCAGTGAGCCCACTTTACTTGACAACCACAACAAGCTACAGTATGTCAGTGAGCCCACTTTACTTGACAACCACAACAAGCTACAGTATGTCAGTGAGCCCACTTTACTTGACAACCACAACAAGCTACAGTATGTCAGTGAGCCCACTTTACCTGACAACCACAACAAGCTACAGTATGTCAGTGAGCCCACTTTACCTGACAACCACAACAAGCTACAGTATGTCAGTGAGCCCACTTTACTTGACAACCACAACAAGCTACAGTATGTCAGTGAGCCCACTTTACTTGACAACCACAACAAGCTACAGTATGTCAGTGAGCCCACTTTACCTGACAACCACAACAAGCTACAGTATGTCAGTGAGCCCTCTTTACTTGACAACCACAACAAGCTACAGTATGTCAGTGAGCCCACTTTACCTGACAACCACAACAAGCTACAGTATGTCAGTGAGCCCTCTTTACTTGACAACCACAACAAGCTACAGTATGTCAGTGAGCCCTCTTTACTTGACAACCACAACAAGCTACAGTATGTCAGTGAGCCCACTTTACTTGACAACCACAACAAGCTACAGTATGTCAGTGAGCCCTCTTTACTTGACAACCACAACAAGCTACAGTATGTCAGTGAGCCCTCTTTACTTGACAACCACAACAAGCTACAGTATGTCAGTGAGCCCACTTTACTTGACAACCACAACAAGCTACAGTATGTCAGTGAGCCCACTTTACTTGACAACCACAACAAGCTACAGTATGTCAGTGAGCCCACTTTACTTGACAACCACAACAAGCTACAGTATGTCAGTGAGCCCACTTTACTTGACAACCACAACAAGCTACAGTATGTCAGTGAGCCCACTTTACTTGACAACCACAACAAGCTACAGTATGTCAGTGAGCCCACTTTACTTGACAACCACAACAAGCTACAGTATGTCAGTGAGCCCACTTTACTTGACAACCACAACAAGCTACAGTATGTCAGTGAGCCCACTTTACTTGACAACCACAACAAGCTACAGTATGTCAGTGAGCCCACTTTACTTGACAACCACAACAAGCTACAGTATGTCAGTGAGCCCACTTTACTTGACAACCACAACAAGCTACAGTATGTCAGTGAGCCCACTTTACTTGACAACCACAACAAGCTACAGTATGTCAGTGAGCCCTCTTTACTTGACAACCACAACAAGCTACAGTATGTCAGTGAGCCCTCTTTACTTGACAACCACAACAAGCTACAGTATGTCAGTGAGCCCACTTTACTTGACAACCACAACAAGCTACAGTATGTCAGTGAGCCCACTTTACTTGACAACCACAACAAGCTACAGTATGTCAGTGAGCCCACTTTACCTGACAACCACAACAAGCTACAGTATGTCAGTGAGCCCACTTTACTTGACAACCACAACAAGCTACAGTATGTCAGTGAGCCCACTTTACCTGACAACCACAACAAGCTACAGTATGTCAGTGAGCCCACTTTACCTGACAACCACAACAAGCTACAGTATGTCAGTGAGCCCACTTTACCTGACAACCACAACAAGCTACAGTATGTCAGTGAGCCCACTTTACCTGACAACCACAACAAGCTACAGTATGTCAGTGAGCCCACTTTACTTGACAAACTGTGACACTTGTGGAACCACCTTTTCCACAGAAAACAACAGAGCACTAATCTGCATGTGGACAAGGCAGTTCAATGTGCTTTGCAAAGATAAAGGCAAGGCAGTTCAATGTGCTTTGCAAAGATAAAGGCAAGGCAGTTCAATGTGCTTTGCAAAGATAAAGGCAAGGCAGTTCAATGTGCTTTGCAAAGATAAAGGCAAGGCAGTTCAATGTGCTTTGCAAAGATAAAGGCAAGGCAGTTCAATGTGCTTTGCAAAGATAAAGGCAAAGTGAATGACATAAAATGAAAAAAGGAAGTGATTGAAAATAAAACTGGGTGATAAAAAAACTAAGTAACTGAAGTAAATGTGAAGTAATAAAAAAAGCACCTTAGAATTGGAGGTATGTGCTCTGTTCTTTTTGAACCCAAGCTGCCTCATTTTGAATCAGCTGAAGCTGTTTGATAGTCTTTTTTGGCAGGCCTGTGACAAGGCCACTGCAGTAGTCAGCTCTACTGGAAATTAAGGCATGGGGTAGAGGTCTGCATTGGGATTGGGTCCCCCTGGGTCCCGCGGGACCCAATGCAAATCTCGTGGGAACGGGTGATTTGAGCTTGGCTGTGGGCGGGAACGGGCGGCTAAGAAAACACTGTGGGTTTGTGCGGGATAGCAATGGAGGCTAACCTAGCTACTACAGGATTTCAGTCAACCAACGAAGAACATTAAACAAGGTGTGTATTCTGCCTCTCCATAAGAAGTCATACTTAAGGTTGATTTTGACTTAGTTAATTGGCTTAGGAAATACTGCCACCTTGTGGACATATACGAAACTGCTCTATTTGCGTAAGTTACAGTTCATTAATTTTTCTACCTTTGTAGTGAGTGAACACCACGATTTCCAATGCTGTATTTACGTTCGACATACACACAGGAGCCTTGGATATTATTTGTGTATATGTTTTGTGTTAGCATATGATATGAGGTAAAACTACACTGAATCTGGCTAGTTTAATTGGCTCTACATGTAATGTTTGTTTCTTATGTTTAACGGCTAGTCACGCTGGTCACGACAGTGTAGGCTAAAAATAGATTTCCACTCGGGACTGTGATTGTGGTTAGCGACTATGTTGACACATTCATTATGTGAAATGTATTCATCTTTATTTCTTTACTTTCTAAATAAATACAAATACACATGCAAACGTGGATTTATGAATGGGTGGCAGCCATCATTCAAGCTATCTGTCTAGTGCTGTAAACAGACTGGAACGCAGTGCGAGGGCAGTATAGTGTGTACACCACTAAAACCAATCAAGGCACATCCGACATTTGGAAACATGAAGTTTAAAAACAAATGCAAACAATGAAATAGAAGCGCTATTCACAGTGCGTCAGAAGACGTGCAGGGAGAGACATGAAACAAATAACCCAATCCCAGTTAATCGCAAAAATGGCGTTTTTTCTCTTGTGGGATGGAAAAAGACTAAATCAATGCATCTCTATTACTGTGCGTGTGGTAGATTGGAAATCGGCCTGTAGTTGTTCAGTACTGAATCATCCAGGTTATTCTTTTTATTTAGGGGCTTTACAGCTGCTCTTTTCAGGGCCACAGGAACAATGACAGTCTCTAAGGAAGCACTTATGATCTTTAGCACATCAGCAGTTGATAAACAGACTTGAAAAATACCCGATTCAGATGTTGAAGAACTGAGATTTTGAAGCTTTTTCAAGGGTCTCATAATCAATCAGGCTAAATTCTGACATTGTGTTGAAACTGCATTGCAGATTTTGAGTTATTTGCAGCAAAGAAGTTATATTCTGTCCTTATTTGATCAATTTTGCCCTTGAAGAAGGATGCAGACTCATTACATTTATTAACTGAGAGAAGTTCAGGTGTTAATTGTGCTGAGGGATTAGTTAGCTTCTCAGCTATTGTAAATAGTACACAATCATTATTCATATTGATGTTGGAGAAGAAAGACTGTCTAGCTTTACCAATTTCATAATTATATTTACAAAGCATTTGTTTGTGGATTTGATAATGGACGTGAAGTTTAGATTAGCGCTATTTTCTTTCAGTCTTCAGTGAGAGTGTGCTGGCCCCTGTACATGTTGAGTCCGGTTAAAATGATCATTTAGTGTGAGTAGTTTTAGCCTAGTTTTAGTGAGCATTTAACAAGTCCACATAAGTCTTGCAAAATCACCAAGTGATGAGTGTTGCACTGAGAAGAAGCCTTGAATATATTTGCAATCCCACCACCTTTCTTTTGTCGAGCAGCACTCATGAAATTAAAGTTTGGGGGAGCTGCTTGAAGAAGGGAGGGAAGCACTCTTTGCTTGATCCAGCCATGATTCAGTTCAAAGTTTGTGTTTGCAAATAAGAGTATTAATTAAAAATCACTTGTTTGAAAGTGATCTGACATTCAGAAGAGCAAGTTTTACAGTAAGTGTGAAAGTAAAATCTGCTTGGGCACTCTGAGGAGGATAGACTGGTTTATCCCCTGGGTTAAATGCACTGAATGTCTTCTCTTTCTTATCAGCACAGGAATAGAGAAGGACAGACATACTGGTTCACAGCTTGTTTCCAAAACTAAACTCAGTGCAGGGACCCACAACATCATACATTACTTTTTTCTGTCTGTGATCGGGTTCTTTTTCTGTCTGTGATCGGGTTCTGAATGGGCAATGCAGATACTACATGCTCACAATCTCCATGTGATTGTTGAGGTCCTTGGCAGTCTGCCCCAGATGGCTGATTGTCCTTGTTGACATGTCTCTGCTGTGCTTGCAGAGGTGGTTGTTTTGGCTTTGCAGAGTTCTTGTTGATATCCATGACGGGGTCAAACGGTGAGCACTTAACAGCAGGTCTACCTGTTGGCTGCAAAAAGACTGCATGCTGGGGAGAGAGGCTGTAATGATCAACACTTTGGTCCCAGTCTGCCTGAGTTCAGTGCTATTTGGTCTGAAGAATTCTCTGTGATTCCAGAAAAGGTTACATTTTTCTATAAAGTTTATACCAAGTGAAAAACAAGTTTTTTCCAACCAGGCCCAGGTGTTAAGACTAAAGAGTCGATATAAATGCAAAATTCCCCCTTTGCTGGGAGTGGGTCACTGATAAAAGCTTGTATTCCAATCTTAGAGAGGTCAGAGAAAAGTTTCCTGAAATCATCTTGAACAAACAGCTGTTCTCTGAAAATGTAATTTTCTCCCACATACATTTGATAGTTCTGTGTTCAGACATTAGTTTTAAAATGTTATTTTTGTGTCTGAGATGGATGCATTTGGAAGGCAGCACACAATCATCCCTTCTCCTGTTAACTGTTTGACAGTGGAGTCACCAAGAACAAAGGTTGTGGGATGAGGAGGTGTTGAGAGCTGCCTTGTTTCCTCCCATGGCTCTTTGTGGTGTGATCTCTCTGTATGGTGAGCTTGGTCAATTGGAAATTCTGTTCTAAAACCTTATGGACTGTTGATTTTGCATTAGGACTGAAGATCCTATTGTAGTTTGTAGACCTGGGTCTATTTCTGGGACAGCTGTAGAGCATGGGTTTTGTAGTATCAGAACAGACTGGTGTTAAAGTAATCTTCTGTTTTTGTTTTTGGGCCTGCCACTCATTGTGTGCCAATTTTCTATACTCACATTTCGCTCTGTTAGATTGATGTTCATCCTCTCCATCTGCAATGATATCAGTCTGGTGTCTTCTCTGCATTTCTCCTTTACTCCTTTCATGAGATCTCTCTCATAGTTCATCCATCTTTGACGGCAGGGCATCAATCTCTGACTCCAGGATGGAAATCCTCTGTTCTAGTTCTATGCATTTTCGACAGGATCCCCTGGGTCTTTTGCCTCCTGACATATTGTTTTAATCCATATTGTTTTAATCCAATGTCAAGTTCACTTCGGTTGTGTAAAGTTGTCAAATAACCACTGTAGTTTTCTGTTCAGTGTTCTTCTGACTATCTAAGTAAGCTTAATTTGAAAAATTGAAAATAAAATCAATAAAAAGGGGAGGGAGGGGTGAAAGTGATAACGTTGAATTTAAACGATGTGAAAACATCAGACTAGTGGAACACAGACTGCATTCCAGAAAACTGGGAAGTCCAATGTTTCTTGGGCCTTTAACTAGGAAAACTGGGAAGTCCAATGTTTCTTGGGCCTTTAACTAGGAAAACGCCACTTGAAGTGGAATAAGTCAGTTGTAGTTGTTGTAGTAGATATTAGTTGAAGATATTAGCCTGAAGATATGTTAAGATATGATCTCTGCATGCAGTTTTTCTGTAAAATGGAAAATAAAATTATTGAGGCTGATAAAAAGATAAAAATTGTTATGTGCATACTGCTGACAGTCAAATGGTCTCTTAACAAACCAAGCAAATAAATAATGACCCTCATAAGCTTCAAATCAGACTTGTCCAACATCCCACTTTTCTGGAATGCAGCATTAAACCTGCAACTCATGAGGTTGTTTTATATACCAGCACATCTCCCAAGGTGCAGTATGGAGGTTGTTTTATATACCAGCACATCTCCCAAGGGGTCAGTATGGAGGTTGTTTTATATACCAGCACATCTCCCAAGGGGTCAGTATGGAGGTTGTTTTATATACCAGCACATCTCCCAAGGTGCAGTATGGAGGTTTATGAAAGGACTGCAGTCCTATTGAGTGAGCTGGCCATCATTGGCTTCTCTTCTCTTTGCCTCACTGACATACAGGTCAGGGCATCAGTGTATTCTGAATTTTGTTCACAGCCTGATGCATTAGCTGCTTTCACATTGCTTCACTTCCTGGAAAGTGTCTGAGCCCTTAGCAGTTGGTATTCACTCCACGGTGAGCAGATACTTTCTGCTCCAACCAATCACTGGACCCAGATGAACGTGCCACATTTTGGACCCAAATGAGCATGGCATAAAAAGGGGCTGGACCCAAATGAGCATGACAGAATCAGGGAGACCCAAATGAGCATGACATGGAATCAGGGAGACCCAAATGAACGTGACACATTTTTGCCACAACACTTTTGCAGTTTTACATTTACGCATTTAGCTTGTCAACTTGTCAACTATCAAGTGTTCAGGGCCAGTCTCCCCTAGGGGCACAACGGTGGCAGTTGGGATTTGGAGCCACAACTTTTCAGGCTACTTGCACACTAGTCAGGTTCCTTAACCACTACACCACCACTGCTCACATTCAATACTTACATACTTACCACGCCATGCTTTTGCAGGCTGCAACAGACTGCCATGCCAATTTCAAAAAAATAAGAAAATGTGTGTTGACTGCTTGGCTGCCCAGGGACCAGAGGGTTCGTCAGCCAATTGGTACAGGAGACCCATACAGAATACAGATGTGTGGTGAATGGCCAGCAGCAGATATGAACTGTGAATGTTCGATTTCTATGTAAAGGAGGACTCAGTCACCTCATGGACAGTAACCGTCACAACTTTCCCATTTCCTCCAGTACCTGGTTCCAGTACCTGAACTATACATGGATTTTGTGATCTTTAAAACAAATGCTTATGCCTCTGACAACTAGCAAGGCCCATTACTGGAATGTTGCATGTAAGCAGGAGGCAAATGTTTTTAAAATGGACAAAAATTGGCAAAAAAAACTGTTAATATAAACGTGACTATTGATCGTTCGTTGAACACTCTCAACTCTCATCATTTTTTTCTTTTTGTGCTTTTCACATTTGTCTCATGAGTAGAATAATGCGAGAGTCAAAATAACCTGATGCTGCTGCAATTGAACAGAGATGCTGCAGTTAATAACTGCTGACCCACAAAACCAAATGTCTCGGCTTTATATTGCTGTATTTTGCTCACACCTTATTTTCAATGTGAGACTTATCCAGACTCTTATAGTTGAGCACAGTGTGTGTGTCTGTGTGTGTATTATTTGAGCGATCTATGGGTTGTGTGTGTGTGTGTATTATTTGAGCGATCTATGGGTTGTGTGTGTGTGTGTGTATTATTTGAGCGATCTACGGGTTGTGTGTGTGTGTGTGTGTGTGTGTGTGTGTGTGTGTGTGTGTGTGTGTGTATTATTTGAGTGATCGATGGGTTGATTTTGACATTGTTGCCCAACAACGTTTCAAGAAGGTGGCCAAGGGAAGGGACTTGCAGGACTGTGAAAGTAGCCTAGATATCTGGATGGCGCTAACCCTAGCAGTAGCCTAGATATCTGGATGACGCTAACCCTAGCAGTAGCTTAGATATCTGGATGGCGCTAACCCTAGCAGTAGCCTAGATATCTGGATGACGCTAACCCTAGCAGTAGCTTAGATATCTGGATGGCGCTAACCCTAGCAGTAGCCTAGATATCTGGATGACGCTAACCCTAGCAGTAGCCTAGATATCTGGATGGCGCTAACCCTAGCAGTAGCCTAGATATCTGGATGGCGCTAACCCTAGCAGTAGCCTAGATATCTGGATGACGCTAACCCTAGCAGTAGCCTAGATATCTGGATGGCGCTAACCCTAGCAGTAGCCTAGATATCTGGATGACGCTAACCCTAGCAGTAGCCTAGATATCTGGATGACGCTAACCCTAGCAGTAGCCTAGATATCTGGATGGCGCTAACCCTAGCAGTAGCCTAGATATCTGGATGGCGCTAACCCTAGCAGTAGCTTAGATATCTGGATGGCGCTAACCCTAGCAGTAGCCTAGATATCTGGATGACGCTAACCCTAGCAGTAGCTTAGATATCTGGATGGCGCTAACCCTAGCAGTAGCCTAGATATCTGGATGGCGCTAACCCTAGCAGTAGCCTAGATATCTGGATGACGCTAACCCTAGCAGTAGCTTAGATATCTGGATGGCGCTAACCCTAGCAGTAGCCTAGATATCTGGATGGCGCTAACCCTAGCAGTAGCCTAGATATCTGGATGACGCTAACCCTAGCAGTAGCCTAGATATCTGGATGGCGCTAACCCTAGCAGTAGCCTAGATATCTGGATGGTGCTAACCCTAACAGTAGCTTAGATAGCAGTAGCTTGTCAGGCTACCAGTGCAGTATAAAGTACCCAGAAGTCTCACTTGAATAAGAGTACAGATACACTATCTGGTACTGGTATGAATTTTGTTTGTTTTACGCTGGGCATGTATAGTCTGCGTGTCCCTTTGGACCCTGAGTCTGGTAGATAAAGATGATGGTGATGACTACCAAAAATCTACTTTGGTAGAAATTCAAGTCCCCCACAACTATGTTACTCATAATAAAAGTCTCAAAATATCTCATAATTACATGTACTTAGGTAATTAAAGTAAGAGTACAAGTAGGCTAAAAAAGTCTGTTTAAAGGTGCTGTGCCATACATCTATAGGGTACTCAGAGTTGTTCTCTGAGGTTGGGCTGAAAACAGTACAGGGAGATCTGGGCGGTGGCAGTGTAGAGGTTAAGGAACCTGGCTAGTGTGCAAATAGCCTGAAAAGTTGTGGGTTTGAATCCCAGCTGCCACATTTGTGCCCTTGAGCAAGACACTTAACCCTAAGTTGCTATAGGGGAGACTGGCCCTGAACAATTGATAGTTAACAAAATTGTAAGTCGCTTTGGATAAAAGCGTCTGCTAAATGTAAATGTAAAATCTTGGGAATGTGCTGTACTCACTGCTAGCTTTTCTCTGAAGACATGTAATTGGATATATTTACATTAGTTCGCTAATGCCAGAATTGCAAGGGAAGAAGATCAAAAATGCTGGAATAAGGTTTCTGTCTGCAAAATTCAAGTTTTCGTCTCTGCTGGTGAGGGAGTAAGCGCAAGCTCGATAGATTGACTTGTTTGGACTACCAGAAGACATGACTGTCAACAAGCTGGTATGTGGGTTAGGGTTAGGGTTTTAACAACGTTTTTATTCATTTTGAGTCATACACGCTACAGTACTGTGTTGTAAGGTGTCTGCTGATGTTGCATAACTTGGGGTAAGATCTGGAGCATGTTAAACGCTTAAAACACAGTTTAAAGTCCTGCCCCCATGGCTTAGCTGTCAGTGCTAATTCTCCATTCAAGTAGACCTATAAGGGTTGGACCAAAGTTTTTTTGCGTTTTTAGTACTGGCAAGTTGGGTAGCTTCAGAAATAGAGCTGAATGTTGAAGTTGACCAAAGATGTCCTTTAAAATCACCCATTAAAACGAGTAAGGTCAGGTGCAGACTGTGAGCAAAGTGTAGGGATGATTACCCAGGATGCCTTGTGTATTTACACAGTGAGAGTCAAGAAAACAGTCGAAGAAAGATGATGGCCAGCTCGGAAAAAGATGAACACAATGGATAGTGTCGCAGTTAGGCACAATTGAAAATATGTCAGGGATGCAAATGTAAAGGAATAATGGTGAGTCAGAATATACACATTAGAAAGTTGCTTAAGATATTTGTTTTGAGGGGCCAACAAATAGATATAACAAAAGTCCAACTTTTTCCCCAATCATCAAATGAATGAGCTGCTTGTATGCCTGTCTTTACGTAAACAAAGGTATCCCAGTGTGGCTTCCAATAGACTATAGATAATTTTTGAGATGTAGCGTTTATGAATGCAGAAAATTAATTAATCCTGTGAACATGAGTCTGCATTTTCAAACAGAGTGAAATATAGGCCTACTATCGGTAGTCCCGTCATCTCTGTGCGTTACATAGGTGAAGATGGCTGCTAAACAAATTTCGTACTGTAGGTACATATTTCTACCCCTAACACTTGTCATTTCTTCATCGAGGAGCATCTTCATTTGGAGGGCGCTCAAAATCAAGTGCTAGTGTTAAGGGAGGAGTAATGAAACTGGGCCTATTTTTTTCTGCATGATCCCAATGTTAAAGGACTTAAGTGAAAGAAAACTTTGTTACAAGGTGCTAGTGGAAACCAGTAGTCTGCTGCAGATGTTGATTATGTTTTCTATTGCATCAGTTTAAGCACATATTCAACAACTTGAGGAGAACCGTCATTGGATTATGGGGGAGATGCAATATGCAAGAGTTTTGTTATCCTTTTGGTGAGTAACGTTAGACTATTTCATTACTGATAAATAGACTCAACATGAGTCTGCACCAATAACAGATCAACACAGTGGAGGGCTATCATGATTATCCAATAACAGATCAACACAGTGGAGGGCTATCATGATTATCCAATAACAGATCAACACAGTGGAGGGCTATCATGATTCAACAGACACGCCTACAGCAAGCGTCTCAAGGAACATGGGCCATGTGTAGGTTGTTGTGGTCATTAAGTTTAGGAAACAGATTGGCCCATGAATCTGCAAAGTTTTCCGATACCCGATCAAAGTATTTTTCTCATATCAGGACCGATACCCGATCCAAGTATTTTTCCCATATCAGGACCGATGTCCGATCCAAATATCGCATCAGTGCATCCATAATCATTGCCCTTTCAAAATGTATATTTCTACACAAATATTTCAATACATTACTGGTTGAATGTCTGGCAAGAAGATGCAGCACTATAACTTTCCCCACATGGTGCATGTGTGCATGACAAGAGAGAGATGGAGATGGTCAGGGAAAAGCTGATCATGGGCGATGGTTGATGGCTGGTCGGGTTGGTGGAAGGTATCGGACGATGGCTGGTCGGGTTGGTTGAAGGTATCGGACGATGGCTGGTCGGGTTGGTGGAAGGTATCGGACGATGGCTGGTCGGGTTGGTTGAAGGTATCGGACGATGGCTGGTCGGGTTGGTGGAAGGTATCGGACGATGGCTGGTCGGGTTGGTGGAAGGTATCGGACGATGGCTGGTCGGGTTGGTGGAAGGTATCGGACGATGGCTGGTCGGGTTGGTGGAAGGTATCGGACGATGGCTGGTCGGGTTGGTGGAAGGTATCGGACGATGGCTGGTCGGGTTGGTGGAAGGCCTCGGATGATGGCTGGTCAGTTATAGCCAGACTATGCATTTTGATGTTCTAGTCTGGATTGTCAGGCTACAATATTTTGGGTGTTTTATTCCATTTTTCCCATTTTTTCCTTTCCATTAACTTCAACACACCCCTCCCTCTTCAACACACCCCTCCCTCTTTACTTCCAGTAACAGCCTCCATAGGAATCTGTTTCCAGTAGAATCTTTCCCACTCATTGCATAGGCCCGGTTCAGTGTGTGTGTGTCTCTGTATTCACACCAGCAGTGGTCTCCTGTGTGAGCCGGCTGCCCAAACTCTCCTGGAAAGCCTACAGACCGTGTTACTCTTTTCTATTTCAAGCAGACAGCACAGGAGATGCGCAGTGTGAATGGTCTATTCTGTTAACATGTGTTCTAAATGAAAACAGACCAAAATTGTGTCTGCACTGCAAATGCACAGATTGAAGTGTGAATGAGGCAGAAGTTTAAAATTTGTAATATTCAAATGGACATAAGTTGATACATATGTTTCACAGTATTAGTTACAATGGTAATTTTTGTCTGGAAACAAAGAAGAAGTAAACATGAAACAAACACAATAGGATGGTTAAAGCATGTCCTTGTGGGGCAAAGATTTTTAGAGGCCATGTTGAGTACCCACACCCAGTGCCCAGTGGGTAGAGTCTCCCTCGCTCCCTCCATGCAGGTGCTCTGGGCCTCCAGCTCTCTGACAGGCAATGCAGAGGCAGCGGCAGCAAAGGTCAGTCACCTCAGAGCTGCCAGAACCTGTGGGGGTTGCCTCCTTCTGCAGAGGTGACCACAAGCATGTGCAGTCTGCAGATAGAATTGGATGGGATAGCAACCACTTTGGACACTGAGGCGATTGACCTTTGACCCCACACTGCTGCCTCCTAACCTTGTACTGTCTGTCAGAGAGGAGCTGGAGGCCTAGAGCAAAGCCCATCCAGCGATCTTGCCCACCATGGCCGTCCACTTGCCAGGGTAGTCCTGCTTGATCATGTGATGGATGCAGGTGGTTAACACACACATGTACACACACACATACAGCCATCCTGAAGACAGAACTTAAAGGAGAAATCCTGTGATTGATTTCAACTAATCTAGCTTCAAAAGTGGCCACTTAAATGGTGCTTCTGTCTAACTGAAGCCTTAAAAGAAGCGGCAGGTTAATCTTCAGTACTCATCCTGCTTGACCTATCAGCAGTCCATCTGATACGGTCAGCCACCTTATCTTACTGAGCAAGTTTGCAAACATGGTCCATGTGTCATGGCTAGGGCAAACATCTGTGCTACACCATCTCACCACAGGGGTGCCCCAAGGCTCAGTGCTGGGGCCCCTCTTTGCCATGTATACCACCTCACTGGTTCCAATCATCAGACCAGCTCTTGGGTATCAAAGAGGATTTTCAGGGATCGTTTCAACTGAATGTTTTGCAAACAGTTTAATCTGGATCAAAGTGATCTGGATTTCAAAATCCCATGTTTTCTACTCTTGAATAACTGCCTCACTTTAATCCAGATTAGGATGCTTGAAAACTGTCCATTACAAATGACTTCCATGTGGCCCTGCCTCCCTGGGCTTCTTGGCTGGCCTTCTAAGGGGAAACCAAGTGGCTGTCAGACAGGCAAAAGCTCACTGTAAGAACACAAGAAAGGAAGATGGCATTCATATTCAATTATTATCAGTTCATTCATTCATATTCAGTTATTATCAGTTCAAACACAGGAGAGAAACAAATGATATTTATATTACATAATTTGGTCATTTAGTCATTACACATGTGTTGGTCATTAAAGTTGAATAAAAATGAAATTTGATTTAGTAAATTTAGGTAAACACTTAACAATCGCTCATTTTCCTTCTGGAATGACCTCCAGATGTGCCATGGGCCCTGTGCGTGAAGCAGGCATTTGAACACAAGTGCCGAGAAGTGAACCTTTTCTCTTCTGTGAACATATCTTGGAGGGCTGGGAGGACGTGCTGTCGTTGGCTGTTCTAATGCTTTTAAAGAAAACTTTATGCAGGATACACAGGCCCTGACTGAACGAGGACTGTCCATGTTGTAGACCGTATGATCTACACAGTTTCCTGGGCGTGCTGAGGACCACAGTGTGGATAAAGAATATAAACAGAAAGGACTTCATTCCAAATAAAAAACAGCACAATAAGTATTTCTCAGTACTTAGCTTAACGTTAGCCATGGGAAGTCAGTGTTTACGTTACATACAGTATGAACAAATATGCCAGCTCAGGTCATGACCCTCTATCAGAGACCTGTAGTAGTGACATTTTTATGGTCATAGGAGGCCAGCCGATCAATAAAATATTCTTGAATATCTAAAACAGCCTGTCCATAATGATTAAATGCCATTGTTAGCTTACTAACATCAGCACACATAACGCATGCTATACACAGTGTTTAACTCCAGTCTACTATCTCTATTACTCTAATCTTTCCTGCTTATTGCTCAAACAAATGATCACTATTGATAGTCATTTAAGATACCTTTATCAGTTACTGGAGGTCACTGCTAACATAATCACTCCAGGTATTCATAATGCTGTCACTGTAGAGTCAGTTTACAATGACAGCATAATAAACTGATGACTGACGGCAGAAATGGTGGCGCCACAAGATGGTGGCATACACAAATCACTCGCCGAATTTGTCTATACGTGCGTAACGCAAGTACACTCCACCTCCTTACGAACAGTGCCTCCTAGTGGCCGTATAAAAGAACAGTTTGCGGAACACTATTAACACATCACCTTTGTTGTTTGTTGAAAATCAAGAATAAAACCATAAGAGAAACATAATTATAACTGGCAGATTGAAACTGATCAGAGCACTTACATGTTATAATTCCACTATTGGCAAAACAGTGACGGGACGCTCACTGGACTGAATGTGGAGCAGCAGTCTGTGAACCACAAGGGGAAGCCAATTGAAAGCTCAAACCAAATGGAAAATTAACTTTTAAATATTTATATTGAGATATATTTACTTATCTTATATTCTATTGAATAACACTCATGATCATATTTAATTTTTTTTGAAGAGGAAGTCTAGATCTGTGAAAAGAAGTGAACAGATGCACCTGCCATTGTTTACTTATTAGGCGGACTCAGGTTCGGATCCAGAATAAAATCTAGACAGTAAATTTGCTTGTTCATTATCTGTCTTCTACTTGATATTTTCACAGGGATTCAAATAGCATTTTTTTTTTGTATGTAACTCAGGCAGACTCACTGTTTACTCGCTCTAAGAATACGAGTTACAGGTCCACGTTTTATCTTCTTTCGTGGCGTCAATATTACAACTTGACAGTAGGCTATCCACTCAAATCAGAAGTAGCTTTTATACTGAAGGTACATCCACTGTGAAGGAGGCAGCCCACGAAACGTGCTTAACTTGTCATGAAATGGTGGCAGCTTCGAATAGTCATCCAAGAGAAAGCGCAGATCACCTGGAGAGAAGAAAAATGGAAACGCATCTCCGTGACTCAGTGCCGTTCACAAAATCTTTTCCCATGCATTTGTATTGTATACCAATTATTATTATTATACTGAATTATTATTGTACAATACGTTTTCAAAAGGTTAAAAATATGGTAAAGTCAAGGTCTGCATAGAGCATGTAGCCTATAGCCCATCATATATACAGTGGAGAGTATTCAGACACCTTAAATTTTCACTCTTTGTTATATGGCAGCTATTTGCTCAAATCATTTAAGTTCTTTTTATTGTCATTAATGGACACACAGCACCCCATATTGACAGAAAAACACAGAATTTTTGACATTTTTGCAAATTTATTAAAAAAGAAAAACTGATATCACATGGTCATAAGTATTTAGACCCTTTGCTGTGACACGCATACACGCATGCTGTCCATTTCTTCTGATCATCCTTGAGATGGTTCTACACCTTCGTTGGACTCCAGCAGTGTTTGATTATACTGATTGGACTTGATTAGGAAAGCCACACACCTGTCTATATAAGACCTTACAGCTCATAGTGCATGTCAGAGCAAATGAGAATCATGAGGTCAAAGGAACTACCTGAAGAGCTCAGAGACAGAATTGTGGCAAAGCACAGATCTGGCCAAGGTTACAAAAAACTTTCTGCTGCACTTAAGGATCCTAAGAGCACAACGGCCTCCATAATACTTAAATGGCAGACGTTTGGGATGACCAGAACCCTTCCTAAACCTGGTCGTCTGGCCAAACTGAGCAATCGGGGGAGAAGAGCCTTGGTGAGAGAGGTAAAGAAGAACCCAAAGATCTCTGTGGTTGAGCTCCAGAGATTCAGTCGGGAGATGGGAGAAAGTTGTAAAAAGTCAACCATCACTGCAGCCCTCCTCCAGTCGGGGCTTTATGGCAGAGTCACCCGACGGAAGCCTCTCCTCAGACTGGGCCAAAGGTTCACTTTCCAACAAGACTTAAACCCAATTGATCATCTCTGGAGAGACCTGAAAATGGTTGTCCACCAACGTTCACCATCCAACTGGAGAGGATCTGCAAGGAGGAATGGCAGAGGATCCCCAAATCCAGGTGTGAAAAACTTGTTGCATCGTTCCCAAAAAGTCTCATGGCTGTATTGGCTCAAAAGGGTGCTTTTACTAAATACTGCACCAAGCACCAAGATCAGGAAATTTGGCTTAGATCTGTTTTATTGCCCACTAGCATATTTAGACGCCAACAGAAGCCAATGTTTTCTTTTTTATATATATATATATTTTAAATTATTCTTTTTAAGCAATGGCTTGACACTTTACGTACAAGACCTTAGTGCTGGGTGATATGACAATATATATCCTGGGGACGATAGAAAAGTGTCTATCGTGTCATTTCTCTTCTATCGTTTCTATCGTGATAAACTAATTTGACCAATTATTACAGCAAATATATTAACAGTTTCGGTATTTTTGTATTGTCACTGTGCACACACTAAGTTAATATAACTGAATGTTTTAAGAATGTTTTAAAATCTTCGCAAAGACAGGTGGTTTTGCGACACAACGCTGCTTTACGTACTTTGAGGTACCAGAACTTAAAACCTTAACCTAAAAGAGGGGGCACCTCTGTGATTTGACTGCAGTTTGGGTTCAAGACGTCCGACACGGAGCAAAAGGAGGCAATATGTAAACTTTGCCACAAAATAATCCCCGCGCCAGATGCGAACACAACCAACCTCTTCTATCACTTAAAGAAGGTCCACGAACAAGAGTACAGATATCTACCTCTACAAAGTAGCATTTATGTTTGCACTTTTATTCATGGTTAATGCCTTAAAGAGTTGTGTTCAACCCTTTGCACTACAAGGTTACATATTTCGGAAAGTGAAAAATATTTTATTTTTTCATAGGTGACCTTTTGTACGAATTTTGTTTTGTCTCAGAAACTTGAAATGTTTGCACTTTTAAGAAAGTGAGAGTATTTTCACAGCTTAGTTTAAATAACTGATTTTGGAAAAATGTAAATATAAATACGTTTCTCATTTGTGACAGTTTAAAATAAAGAGAATAACTGAAAACATACTTAATTGTGGTATATTGTGATATATATCATTATCGTGATATAAAAGAATCCATATCGTGATATATGATTTTTCCCATATCGCTCAGCACTACAAGACCTCATGAAAAAAAGTCTTTTCTTTTTCTTATCTTTATCTTTGCCTCGCTTCAGCATCCAATATCTACTGCTATGCACCTGACCTTGTGCGTGCCTGTGAGCATTGAAGATTCCTGCGCTCCCACCGTAGGAGGGGCTGAGTGCTTGAGCAGCATATTGAAATAGGCTAGTATCAGCCGCCGTCTGCACGGACCTCATGCACTCGTCTAGGGGAGATGCATATGTAGCTCTTGATTTGTGGACCACATTCGCGTCAAGTGAGAACTTGAAACAGATTGTTTTATGTTTTACAATTTTGGGGGGAATATTGGGCTGCATCATCATTTCTTAGAGGTTTGTACAGATCACATCCTAGGCTACTTCAGCAACCAGTGATGCACAGGAGACATTAACCATGTCAGCCCAGAGATAACAGCAACATGGCTCTCTACCAATCAACCTTAACCATGTCAGCCCAGAGATAACAGCAACATGGCTCTCTACCAATCAACCTTAACCATGTCAGCCCAGAGATAACAGCAACAGCAACATGGCTCTCTACCAATCAACCTTAAGCCTGCCTCAGGAGTTCCTGTGTGTGCATCATTTCACTTTCCATGTAAAACAGCTCCAGCTCCTCCTCACAGTCAAAACTATTTGTTTACTTGCACATCTCTACTCGTCTTTGTTTACTTGTACATCCCTACCCTCTTCAAAACTCAAAATCTAATTTCTTATACATCCCTACCCTCTTCAAAACTCAAAATCTAATTTCTTATACATCCCTACCCTCTTCAAAACTCAAAATCTAATTTCTTATACATCCCTACCCTCTTCAAAACTCAAAATCTAATTTCTTATACATCCCTACCCTCTTCAAAACTCAAAATCTAATTTCTTATACATCCCTACCCTCTTCAAAACTCAAAATCTAATTTCTTATACATCCCTACCCTCTTCAAAACTCAAAATCTAATTTGGGTTCAAACAATGATGTACCAGTCAAAGGTCTCAGACAGCGAGGGAGTATTTTTTTTTTTTTTTTTAAAGGCAGCGTTGAATAGTAACAAAAATCTATATCCTTATGATTTTCAAGTACAGCAAGCTACTAACAATGGATGACCTAACACAGGCTCTCTGAATTTGAGTTTGAGTGTGTGAAGTCGCAGAGTCATCATGCCCTCGCTAAACCCTGAACCCTCAAATACTTAACTAACATGAAACACACAATCAGCGTCAACTCATGCCAAGTCTTTGAACGTTCGAGTTAAGAGTTTAGGAGACACTTTAGGATTTGGCCAGTGACCGCATGTGTGTGTAATGAGTTGAGCGTGTGTGTGCGTGCATTGCCACCAGGAGACGAAGAATGCAGTGTTGCATGTGTTTATTATTTGTCAAATAAGTTCATCACCACCATCATTATCATGCCCATGAGCAGAAGGTCCAGGCTACACACACCATCATGTCCAGAGGGGCCCCAAGACCACAGCACTCGCCACCCAACACACAGGCACCACGCCCCCCAGAGGAGACGGGAGTCACTGCAGATGAATCAAAATCAAATCAAACCAAATGAACCTAAACCAAACCAAGAGCCCATGAGCGCCCCCACTGCCCCAGTGAGGTACTGCATCCCTGAACCCAGTGAGGGTAAGAACAACCCAAAGTTATAAAAACAAGAGAGTTAGTCAGCCCCTCCAAACCACTAACAAAAAATACATTTCCTTTGGTCATGTAAAAAACAAACAAAAACAAACAAACAAGAAATAAATAAAGGGGAGGAGCCCCGCCAGCGCTGCTCAGGGGCGCCATGGTAACGGCAAGGTGTGTGAAGCTTCCGCCCACGTCCTCTGGGTGTGTGTGACTGTGTGCGCGCAGCACAGCAGAAGCTGAGGAACAGGAGGAGTGCAGAAGGCAACTGAGGGCAAAGGTCACAACTCCAAGTCTCTGGCCCGGTGCATGCTGGGAGCCAGGGGTCAAGTGCTCATCTGCAGCATGCCACACACTCATACACACACGCTTTCACACTCATGCGCACACACACAAACACACACACACACACACACACACACGTGAGGCTCGTCTGCAGCATGCCATACTCACACAAGCGGGCACACACACACGCACACACACACACACACACAATCACAATCACACACACGCGTTGGGCTCGTCTGCAGCATGCCATACTCTCACAAGCGCGCGCGCACACACACACACACACACACACACACACACACACACACACACACACACACACAATTACAATCACAATCACACACACGCGTTGGGCTCGTCTGCAGCATGCCAGAGGGCGGGGTTTGGGGGGAATAGGGGCCGAGTCCCAGACCGTTCCGGCCGGGTTTCCTTGCCGACGCATCCATGCGTTTCTCAGACAACCGGTGATGGGGCGTCAGGGTCAGGCTCGTAGTTGTTGCTGTTGCCGTAGTGATGTGCGGCGCCGGCTGCGGGGCCGAGGGGGGCGGGGTGAGGGGGCAGGATGTCCAGCTCGTCCACCTGCGGCCCAGGGTGCAGCGCCACCAACTGGTCCTGGGGGATATCTGCGGCGGCCGCCGCCAGGTTGGTGATGGACTTGCTCTTGACGCACTGGAAGTCCACGTGCCGACTCTTCCCCTCCTCCTTCTCCCAGGACATGCGGATGAAGGGGCGCTGCACATAGTTATAGATGACCTCTGGACGACCCCCTGGACGCTTCTTCACCTTCTCCTTGTACGTGGGGTAACCTAACACACACACACACACACACCACAGTATACTCAGATTATACATATTCATACGGCTCTTTACATAAGCCAGGACCTGTGTGTCCGATTCTGCTGTGTGTGTGTGTGTGTGAGCTTGTGGTCTAACCTTCTATGCCTAGTCGAATCTTCTTGAGTCCTCTCTCTTTGAGAACGGACTTGGCCACGTCTCGGTTCTCAATGTACTTGAAGAAGCGGTAGAGTTTGGTGCTGTAGATGACTGGAAGGCAAAGAGAGGGAACAGATTCACTTTCTAGCACACACACACACACACACACACACACACACACACACTCATCTGCCATACTCATTTAACAGTGGCACACACACACACACACACTCATCTGCCATACTCATTTAACAGTGGCACACACACACACACACACACTCATCTGCCATACTCATTTAACAGTGGCACACACACACACACACACACACACACTCATCTGCCATACTCATTTAACAGTGTCACACACACACACACACACACACACTCATCTGCCATACTCATTTAACAGTGGCACACACACACACACACACACACACACTCATCTGCCATACTCATTTAACAGTGGCACACACACACACTCATCTGCCATACTCATTTAACAGTGGCACACACACACACACACACACACACACTCATCTGCCATACTCATTTAACAGTGGCACACACACACACACTCATCTGCCATACTCATTTAACAGTGGCACACACACACACACACACACTCATCTGCCATACTCATTTAACAGTGGCACACACACACACACACACTCATCTTCCATACTCATTTAACAGTGTTGGGCTGGGAGAAAACAGCTGTATAAAGATGACACATGGGGTGGGTACCGCCAGTCCACTGAGCAGTGTGTGTGTGTGTGTGTGTCTGTGTGT
>JAIFZK010000065.1:775000-780000 GCA_027481765.1 Tenualosa thibaudeaui
CAATGAGTGGGTGTGCCTCTCTCATCTGTCTGTCTGTCCGTCCACACAAACACGCGCACACACACACGCGTGCACACACACACACACACACAGCTTACATACAGTCATACACTCCAACACACCCCCCTCTCTCCCAGCAGAAGGTAGAGGAGAAAAGTCAAAACAGGAAATTCCAGCAACATGCTGACCCTGAGCCAGAAACATGAGAGTGTGTGTGTGTGCATGTGTATATGTGTGTGTAGACCAGAGTGCGTCATACAGTGTGTGTGTGTGTGTGTGTGTGTCTCATATGACTTATTGTGTGACACCCTTCTGTGTGGCTGGACTACTCACTTCACACACACACACACACACACACACACACACCTCATCAGATGCACACCTCTGGAACCCACTTCACTCACTCACACACACTCATACACACACACACACTTCTTATCAGGTGCAGACCAGTGAAACCCACTTCACTCACACACACGTCTTAGGCCAATCAGATGAACACTAGTGGAACCCATTTCACACACACACACACGTCTTATCAGATACACACCTCATCCACACACACACATCATCAGTTATCTATGGAGAGCTGAGCTACAGCTGCACTTCATCACTCATCACTGTGACCAGCCCGCTGCAGTGTGCCTTGCTGTTTAAATGATATGAAATATGTGACGGGGTCATTCTCACTCATGCAGAGACACAGGCACTCATCAGACAAAGAAACAGAAATGTACAGTACTGACATACTCTCAGTATCACCAGGCCTGCTCGTGCACAACTAGTGACCGCAGCCACAGACTTCAGCTTCCAGTCTGACTCACTTCAACAGGTCTAACACCTGCATACTGTACCTGAGACACTGCCTAAGGTCTACTACTGACTCACTTCAACAGGTCTAACACCTGCATACTGTACCTGAGACACTGCCTATGGTCTACTACTGACTCACTTCAACAGGTCTAACACCTGCATACTGTACCTGAGACACTGCCTATGGTCTACTACTGACTCACTTCAACAGGTCTAACACCTGCATACTGTACCTGAGACACTGCCTAAGGTCTACTACTGACTCACTTCAACAGGTCTAACACCTGCATACTGTACCTGAGACACTGCCTATGGTCTACTACTGACTCTTGTTCACAGGCTGGAGGATGGTCTACAATCCACATTGTCCGTGTTTACACGATCACAATACACTAATATTTGGCAATAGTCAGGTGACTGTAATAATCTGTTCTTAGGTGTTAGGTGAATTTACGAAACCCAATAATACCACAGGTTTACATGATTCAGTCAACTGTTAACAGATTTCTTCAGGTCTGTATGTTTGTCAATGTGTCCCACACAAATATGAAAGAATGAAATAAACCCAATTAAGGTGTATACATGTGTTGGTATACACAAAATCAGAATATTGATTACAGCCTAGGTGTGTTAAACACATTTCTCATAAACCAATAATAACCGAATAGTAATCCGATAAAGAATATCGGTTTGTTCTGTTTCCATGAGCACTTGAATAATCAGGCAACTACAATAACCCAATAATGGTTGTAATGATTTTGAGTGAATGTAAACACTCTCGCTGTCTAACAGGCTATGGTCTACCACCAACACAGGCTCACAGACTGCAGTCTACTGACACACTGTTTCTTCAGGATCCCTCCACCCCCTCCCCATCAGCAGCAGCTCTGGGCTGCAGGCCAGGCTGACAGTGGGATGACCCTTCGCAAATCCCCTCACCCACAATGACCACTGCGGAGTCCATAGGGTCGTAGCCCCCTTCCACCCCCCGTTTGCTAATGTCAGCCGTCACTCACCTAGAGCGCGTTTGAAGTTTGCAGTTACCGGTGCCGCTGGAATCACTCTCATATGACTGCAAGCCTACGGCCATCACACGCGCACACATAAATCCTCGAGGCGCTCCGCTGCGTTCATAATCTGTTGTCACAGGGAAAGAACGCGGTGCAAATACTTTTCAAACACCATTCTCAGCCACAGGCTAAAACACGACTAACACCCCAACACTTTTGTCAAGACATCGAACTTACAGCTAACTCTTGCATTAGAAACTATTTGCTGGCTAGACTTAACTTAGGTGTATAAGAATCAGTAGAAAACAAGCTTTGAGCACAGAATCGAAGTTATTCTTTTGAAATTAACTTACAGTTGTTTTTTAAAAAGTGTCAAGCCCACAAAGTATTTCACAACTGACCGCGTCTCCAGCACAGACCAAGCTTCTTATTTATCAAGTTAATAGACTACGTGTAGGGAATTTAGTTCGCTAACGTTAACTTGCTATATGACTAGCTAAAATGATCAAAATCAACATCGCTGTCAATGATAACGGCAGATAATGTCTGATAAATAACTTATTTTTTAAAAGAGGGGTAGAGAGACTGGTCGAAACTGTAACATGATACTGACAGTTGCCTAACCCACCAGTTCCATTGCTAAAAACAAACAGCTAACGTTATCGTTAGCGGCTAACGCCGATTATCTGTTGTCTTCATTGTTCAAATCCACGGAGCCGTTTGCTAACGAGTTAGCTAAGGCAAGTGTCGTAGATAAACAACGTTCCGGACTACCAGGATGTGGCTGTTAACGCTACATAGCATAACACATTCGTGAAGATACCCTGGATACATCTTCTATTTACTACGTGTAGTCCTCGACAAAATCTCAAAACACATATAACAGTTATCTTAGCTAGCTAAACTGGACAGATGTCGTTATTGCAAGCTAGTTAACAATGGCTACGCTAACGTAAAAGCCACCCATTATTAAGAAAACGTTTACATGACGAAACATCGAAATAATTATGTGTGTTAAGTCTTACCTTTTAAGTATCGATCGTAAACGTAGTTCGTAGACTATGTCGATGCCAGAAGGCAATTCACCTTCTCTGCATTTTCCCCGAAAAGGGAAAAGGCGACGCGACAGTGGTCCTACTGTTAACAGGAAGTATGAAACTAAAATGACAGCTCTCGCGATAAGAGTGACTTCACAGAACTTTCTCACCAAACTGCTGATATAATGTCATGGATTGATGTCGAAAACAAAACCCAAGCTGTGAATAACTGAAAACCTGTGAATATTGACCTTTACTTTTAATGCTTAGTTAACGGCTCTTTGGTTTTATTTCTTCTTTGCAAGAAGAGGTGTTTGTGGATGCAAATGTAAGAATGATGATGATGGTAAAAGCTTGGTATGTTGGTGCTCCATTACACCTATAGATGTGAGACAATGAATACAAGCGACATGTCAACTATGTCTTGTCTAATATAGTCCAGTGCATGGGGACAGCCTACATCAAAAACAGATTATTAAACAGAGATTTTGAATGTCATACAGAAGTGGCTAATACCCTCTCACACAGGAGTGTAGTTGAGCAATGGCAAAATCAGGCTTGGTTTCCACAGAATTCGCAGTAACGATGGGCATGGTGTCACATAGCAGATCACATGCTTCACAATGGAACAGGGAACATCAGCAGGTAAACAAATCAGACGTTTCTAGATTCTAGATGTTAAATGCATCTGTGAGGGGTTCAGACGTCTCTAGTTGTTAAATGCATCTGTGAGGGGTTCAGACGTCTCTAGTTGTTAAATGCATCTGTGAGGGGTTCAGACGGAGCCTCTTCCCACAACTGAAAGGCTCTGAAGAGTTGGAACACCAGATAGGGAAAAGGGAGACACTTGTGCAACTCATCAGAAATATATTTAGTCAACTACAATCCCCTCAAACCTATATATTTCTAATTAGATTTAGTCCCCATGAATACTCAGCAGTCACGAGTAGCAAAAATGTCTTTATCCATATGATAATTGTGACATTATTAGCATGAAAAGACTTAGAAAACGTTCAAATACTGTACATAGAGGACAAGAGAGTCTTGTCAAATCAGTCACACACCAAACCAGAGCCAAACTAGCTTCACAGCAGATCGTCTCTGAATACCATATTCAGCACTCACTCGACTAGTCTTCAGTAGCTGGCCATTTACCCTCTCGCCATGACACTGAACACATACAAAAATACAAAAATAACTCAAAATAAATAAACAATAAATATTCGTCAGTTTAAGAAAAATCTTCCTCCTTGTTTGACCTACTGAGTCAGACTGTGCCATTTTACATTTCCATGCCATGTGCTTATCCAAGGATCTACCAGAGGATCTGGTAGAGAGAGAGACGTGCAATCCCCTGAGTGGTCCCTTATGTGAGGCTGTAGGGCTCCTCCTGGGGTAATAGAGTCCTGTATTTGCCCCTCTGGCCCTTCTGGGAGTCGTTGGGCGAGGGAGACAGGATGTTCTTGAGCTTCACCTGCAGCCAGTCCTGACGCTCCGACACCTGCTTGCGCTCCTGCACATTATGCATCAATTGAACCTCACTGATCGACCTTCTTCTGTCAGGAGCCAAAACCCAACACACACACACACACACACACACACACAGGGTAAAAATGAGTGTAAATCCATGTCAGTACTGGTACACTGTAATATGATTGACAGAAGGGAGTGTAGAAGTAGAGGCAGGCAGTGTAACAGTTTATAGTCATAATAATAGTCTGTATATAATATATAATATATCATGAGATTGTATGTAATAGTCTAGTTAAGTAGCATGTAATAGTTCCAACAGTAGTGTATATTGTGGCACCTAAGAGTTTATAGTGGTATTGAAAGGCCGTTAGTCACAGTGCTCATACCTTAGAGGATGTCCTTGGACGTGCAGTGAAAAGCACAAACAACTCAGGCAGACAATCAGAGCCATTTTGATCTCCACTCGTATCCACTTCATCATCCCAACCTGCAACACACACACACGCGCTTCAGTCCCCGTGCACTCTCTCTGATATGTGAGTGTGTGTGTGTGTGTTTTTAAATGTTTCTCTCTGAATAACATGGTTGTCAATGCCACTGCATGTTGGAGGTCAGTGAAAGCTGTTGTTTGTGTAAATTGTGAATAAATAAGTATTGAACCATTCTC
>JAIFZK010000065.1:800000-802500 GCA_027481765.1 Tenualosa thibaudeaui
ACAAGCAGCTGATTCTGAGTCCACAGGCTGCAAGTGTCAATGAACATGAATGAGTTAAGTAATGGTTTCAGTTTTACCACATTGAAATGAATATTGCTGTTCATTCCCCTACCAGTTGCATCTTCTTCTTCTGTGTTTTAGCTGTTTGCTGAAAGATTCCTGTGTGTGTGTTAGTTCACAGGCACTGCTCCTTTGTTCACAAACTTTTTCCCAATGCAGATGTGCAGATGTGCAGATGTGCAGGTGTGCAGGTGTGCAGATGTTGCGGCTGCTCCAGGAAGTTCAGGGTGATCTCTTTTCTGCTCTCACTCATATCTATGATTTCTAGCCCAACAACCGCTAATGCTCTTCATTCTCACTCTGGACTAGGACTAGGTGAAAATGCTCTTCATTCTCACTCTGGACTAGGACTAGGTGAAAACCTGACAGGACAACCTCTCAGGACTAGATTGGGACCTGGTGCGGTGCTGAAGGTCAGAGGTGGACTCGGTAAAGATTTGGTGTGGTTCTAGATGTCTGAGGCGGACTTGTTAAAGACTTGGTGTGGTTCTAGATGTGTGACCTGCCGTTGTTCTAAGATCTGTCATGGTTTTAGATGTCTGACCTGGTGTGGTTCTAGATGTCTGAGCTGGAGGCATGGTTCTAGATGTCTGAGCTAGAGGACTGGTTCTAGATGTCTGAGCTGGCAGCATGGTTCTACATGTCTGAGCTGGCGCCGTGGTTCTAGATGTCTGAGCAAGAGGACTGGTTCTAAATGTTTGCACTAGCAGCATGGTTCTACATGTCTGAGCTGGCGGCATGGTTCTAGATGTCTGAGCTAGAGGAGTGGTTCTAAATGTCTGAGCTGGCAGCATGGTTCTACATGTCTGAGCTGGCGCTGTGGTTCTAGATGTCTAAGCTGGAGGAGTGGTTCTAGATGTCTGAGCAAGAGGACTGGTTCTAAATGTTTGCACTAGCAGCATGGTTCTACATGTCTGAGCTGGCGGCATGGTTCTAGATGTCTGAGCTAGAGGAGTGGTTCTAAATGTCTGAGCTGGCAGCATGGTTCTACATGTCTGAGCTGGCGCTGTGGTTCTAGATGTCTAAGCTGGAGGAGTGGTTCTAGATGTCTGAGCTGGCCTGACCCACTGAACACCACTGGTGTTGGGTTTCTTGACTGCATTATCTGTGATGTCTCTCCATCATTGTGTGTGTGTGTATGTGTGTGTGTCTGTGTGTTTGAGTGTCTGCTGTGAGCCTTCTTCATCAGCGAGTCTTTATGTGTTAGCATAGAAATTATTAACCAGTATGTCTGCTGGTGTGTGTGTGTGTGTTAGCATCTGTTTGTAGACTCAGAGTGCATCCATCAGCAATTCTACAGAGAGATGGAGAGATGGAGAGAGGAAGATGAGAGGACCGGATCTTCAGCAACTCCACAGAAACCTCATTAAGAGAGGGAACAGAAAGAGGGAGAGAGAGATAGAGGGAGAGAGAGATGAACAGAGAAACACAGAGAGAGAGAGAAGCATCCTCTGAGTCAACAGCCGTTTCCTCTAAATAGCAGATGGGAGCAGAGAGGGCTTGATGTCTCTGTACCCCTTCATCCCTCTCCTCACCCTTCCTCCTCCTCCTCCTCCTCCTCCTCCTTTACTCCGTCTCCTCTGATCTCCCTCCTCCCTCCTCCTCGTCTTGCCCTCTTCTTTTACTGTCTTCAACTCTTCCTCTTGTGTCCTAAACTATCTCTCTCTCTCTCTCTCTATCCTTCTCTCTCTCTCTCTCTCCCTCTCTCTCTATCATGTATATGCTGGTCAGAGTCTCTGCTTCCCTCCATGGCTCGCAGGGCATCTGAGTGGCAGTCAGGGGCCGCTGGGAATTTTGGGTAAACTGCAAGGGCTGATGGGTAATGGATATTGGTCTGCTCACTGGTGTGCTCTGGGTGGACCTGACTGACCTTGGAGTGGATCAGCAATGAAGTGTGAATGCATGTATGAGGTGCACATGTGCGTGTGTGTGTGTGTGTGTGTGTGTATAAGTGTGTGTGTGTGTGTGTGTGTGTGTGTGTGTGTGTGTGTGTGTGTGTGTTTGTGTGTATGTGTGTGTCACACTGCAGTATGCCCAGGCCACTGGGACCTATATGAGAGGAGTACTTTCTTCCCTGAAGCACATGTGGAGAAATTAAATTCCTCTCTCTCTCTCCCTCGGTCCTCTCTCCCTCTCTCTGTCCTTCCCTTTGCTCTCTTTCACTCTGCTCTCTCTCTCTCCTCTACTCCTCCTGCTCTTTACCTCTCCATCTCTCTTTGCTTAAACCTTTCTCTCTCTCTCCCAAGCTCCTCTCTCTCTATCTCCAGCTTCTCTCTCTCTTCTTTTTCTCTCCTCCTCTCCAATCTCTTCATATCTCCTCCTTTAAGATCAATCTCTCACTTCCTCTCCTCCACCTCCTCTCCACTCTCTTCAAAGGGATCACACACTTCCTCTCCTCCACCTCCTCTCTCTCACTTTCCCTCTCCTCCCTCTCCTCCTC
>JAIFZK010000065.1:807500-812500 GCA_027481765.1 Tenualosa thibaudeaui
TGTTCCCTGAGGCGTGTTCCCTGAGGCGTGTTCCCTGAGGCGTGTTCCCTGAGGCATGTTCCCTGAGGCATGTTCCCACATCCCTCGATCGGAATGTAATTAGTTAGTTAACCAAAGCAGCCCAGTGTGACATGAGGGCTCAGGCACATGAATAGTTCAATGGTTCAGTCTGTCTGCTATTGGTTGGCTCTTCACTTGTCCCTGTGCTGCTCTGTTATTGTCCCAGTCAGGAGCTCCAGCAGTGGAGCCTCATGGCCCAACCATCAGCCATCAGCCATCAGCCATCAACCATCAGCCACCAGCCATCAGCCATCAGGTCTGACTACTCTATTATACTACTATCACTTCCACTGCATTTACACAGCGCCATTTTACAATCCAGTTGTCTCATGGAGCTTTACAGTATTAGAGTAGTGTGCACTCTGTTTAAGTGTCTGTGTGTGTAGGTGTCTGTCTGCATTTGTGTGTGAGTGCGTGTTTCTGCTCCTCTAGGTTGTTTGTTAGAGCACAGTTTGTTTGACAGGTGTGTGTGTGTCATAAAGTATGTTAATCAGTTGCTGCTGTAATGAGTTTACAAACGAACTGGCTGATGCTTGCGTGTGTTAATCACGCACAGCCCACCCAGTCTACCCTAGCCTGGCCGCTGCTTCAGTGCTGGAGTGATGGATGCTCCAGACTATTGATCCACATGATTATATTAGTTTGGCATTTATGTCACTGGCCAGTCTATTGATCAGCATCATTTACCCAGACTGCTTTGCTGCTGCGCTCTGGGCTATGCAGAAGCTGCTAGGAAATGAGTGGAAGTGAGTCTGTGTGTGTGTGTGTGTGTGTGTGTGTGTGTGTGTATGTGTGAAAACCCATGTGTGCTGTGAAATCTGTGTGTGAAGTCTGTGTTTGACATGGTGTGTATCTGATATTTGTGTCTGCTTGAGATGTGTGTTTGTGGGAATGGATCTCTTTATATGCATGTGTGTGTGTTTCTGTATATCTGCATTCTTGTGTGTGTGTGTGTGTGTGTGTGTGTGTGTGAGTTGTCTGATGAATGTGTTTGGCTTTGTGAAATAACTCTGTGACCATTGATTTTGCTGTGGCAGGCAATGTAACTCTCTCTCTCTCACTGGGGCCATAATCTATCATAATTACATCAGCCAGATCCCTGAACACACAACATCCCTGTACACCTGCCAGGTGTGTGTGTGCGGCTGGGTGTGAGGTAGTGTCTGATGGTAATAGATAACATATCGTGTGTGTGTGTGTGTGAGAGGGAGAGAGGGAGAGAGAGAGAGAGGGAGAGAAAGAGATGCCAAAGGTGTGTGTGTATGCAATGAAATGGGTTAGCTTGTGAGTGCTATGTGTGTGTGTGATGCCAAGTTACAGCTTGTGTGTGTGTGTGTGTGTGTGTGTGTGTGTGTGTGTGTGTGTGTGTGTGTGTGGGATGCCAAAGGACAGATTGTGTGTATGTGGGTGTCAGTGTGGGCGTTGCCATGCCAAGGGACAGCACACAGAGAGAGTATGCACATTAAATAGACCGTACTCAGAAAGAGAGACAGAATGCATACTAAATTGTTCATACTCACAGAGAGAAAGAGAGAGGGAGAGAACATGAACACTAACTAGCCCATAGCCAATAGTATTTAGTATGCAGTGAGCTGGTAGTAGTATTTAGTATGTAACACACATGTAAGAACCAACACAAACCATGAGACCGAGCTTGTGTGCTTCACAGACACCATAATAAAAAAATCATAATTACATGTTTTTGTCATTTTCACACTTCTTTCATGCCGACATCCTGCCACAACATACAACATTGCATTGTAGAAAGTCCGGTGCGTATCATTGCTAGACTTTTTTGTTTTTACATTTTTTTAACATTAACATTTTAACATTTTAACATTGTACTTTTGTTATGTTTTTTACATAACAGGCCATCATTGTTGTAATCATTATTGTAAACCATCATAAAGTGAGCTGACAAGTGAAACACACACAAACTCTTGATCCAAAGGAGTCTTCCCATATCTTCTGTATTGCAGTAAGGAATATAGCAGATGCCCTTTGGGAGACAGACACTGTTCTGTTGTGATTTGCATCTGCACATTCCTTCAGTTTAGACAGATGCAGAGAAATATCCATTCAGTCATCTACTGCCCGAGGTCCACCAGTACATGAAAATGTCACTTTAATAATTTGGTAAAACTATATATAACATATACTTTACACAACACATGTAACAAAGGTGATCAGTGTAAAACTTTGTAAGAAAAGTTATATTTGTGTGTTTCAAGTTGTTTCTGTTTCTGTGTTTACTGGACATTGAGTGCCAATGACAGAGCCCAAGGTCCATTGAAGTCTTGCTGAGTGGCAGCATGTGCTGTGGTACGGCGGCATTAGTCATTTTGGGTGAATGAAGTGGTGAAGTATGAAGTGTTGAAGTATGAAGTGGTGAAGTATGAAGTGTTGAAGTATGAAGTGTTGAAGTATGAAGTGGTGAAGTATGAAGTGTTGATGTATGAAGTGTTGATGTATGAAGTGGTGAAGTATGAAGTGTTGAAGTATGAAGTGTTGAAGTATGAAGTGTTGATGTATGAAGTGTTGATGTATGAAGTGTTGATGTATGAAGTGTTGAAGTATGAAGTGTTGATGTATGAAGTGTTGAAGTATGAAGTGTTGATGTATGAAGTGTTGAAGTATGAAGTGTTGATGTATGAAGTGTTGAAGTATGAAGTGTTGAAGTATGAAGTGTTGATGTATGAAGTGTTGAAGTATGAAGTGTTGAAGTATGAAGTGTTGAAGTATGAAGTGTTGATGTATGAAGTGTTGATGTATGAAGTGTTGAAGTATGAAGTGTTGATGTATGAAGTGTTGAAGTATGAAGTGTTGATGTATGAAGTGTTGAAGTATGAAGTGTTGAAGTATGAAGTGTTGATGTATGAAGTGTTGAAGTATGAAGTGTTGAAGTATGAAGTGTTGATGTATGAAGTGTTGAAGTATGAAGTGTTGAAGTATGAAGTGTTGAAGTATGAAGTGTTGAAGTATGAAGTGTTGAAGTATGAAGTGTTGAAGTATGAAGTGTTGAAGTATGAAGTGTTGAAGTATGAAGTGTTGATGTATGAAGTGTTGAAGTATGAAGTGTTGAAGTATGAAGTGTTGAAGTATGAAGTGTTGAAGTATGAAGTGTTGAAGTATGAAGTGTTGATGTATGAAGTGTTGAAGTATGAAGTGTTGATGTATGAAGTGTTGAAGTATGAAGTGTTGAAGTATGAAGTGTTGATGTATGAAGTGTTGAAGTATGAAGTGTTGATGTATGAAGTGTTGAAGTATGAAGTGTTGAAGTATGAAGTGTTGATGTATGAAGTGTTGAAGTATGAAGTGTTGAAGTATGAAGTGTTGAAGTATGAAGTGTTGAAGTATGAAGTGTTGATGTATGAAGTGTTGAAGTATGAAGTGTTGAAGTATGAAGTGTTTGATGTATGAAAGTGTGATGAAGTATGAAGTGTTGAAGTATGAAGTTTTGATTTATGTAGTGTTGAAGTATGAAGTGTTGAAGTATGAAGTGTTGAAGTATGAAGTGTTGAAGTATGAAGTGTTGAAGTATGAAGTGTTGATGTATGAAGTGTTGATGTATGAAGTGTTGAAGTATGAAGTGTTGATGTATGAAGTGTTGAAGTATGAAGTGTTGATTTATGAAGTGTTGATGTATGAAGTGTTGATGTATGAAGTGTTGATGTATGAAGTGTTGATGTATGAAGTGTTGAAGTATGAAGTGTTGATGTATGAAGTGTTGATGTATGAAGTGTTGAAGTATGAAGTGTTGATGTATGAAGTGTTGAAGTATGAAGTGTTGAAGTATGAAGTGTTGAAGTATGAAGTGTTGATGTATGAAGTGTTGAAGTATGAAGTGTTGAAGTATGAAGTGTTGATGTATGAAGTGTTGAAGTATGAAGTGTTGATGTATGAAGTGTTGAAGTATGAAGTGTTGATGTATGAAGTGTTGAAGTATGAAGTGTTGAAGTATGAAGTGTTGAAGTATGAAGTGTTGATGTATGAAGTGTTGAAGTATGAAGTGTTGATGTATGAAGTGTTGAAGTATGAAGTGTTGATGTATGAAGTGTTGATGTATGAAGTGTTGAAGTATGAAGTGTTGATGTATGAAGTGTTGAAGTATGAAGTGTTGAAGTATGAAGTGTTGAAGTATGAAGTGTTGATGTATGAAGTGTTGAAGTATGAAGTGTTGATGTATGAAGTGTTGAAGTATGAAGTGTTGATGTATGAAGTGTTGAAGTATGAAGTGTTGAAGTATGAAGTGTTGATGTATGAAGTGTTGAAGTATGAAGTGTTGAAGTATGAAGTGTTGATGTATGAAGTGTTGATGTATGAAGTGTTGATGTATGAAGTGTTGAAGTATGAAGTGTTGAAGTATGAAGTGTTGATGTATGAAGTGTTGATGTATGAAGTGTTGAAGTATGAAGTGTTGAAGTATGAAGTGTTGATGTATGAAGTGTTGAAGTATGAAGTGTTGATGTATGAAGTGTTGAAGTATGAAGTGTTGAAGTATGAAGTGTTGAAGTATGAAGTGTTGAAGTATGAAGTGTTGAAGTATGAAGTGTTGAAGTATGAAGTGTTGATGTATGAAGTGTTGAAGTATGAAGTGTTGATGTATGAAGTGTTGAAGTATGAAGTGTTGATGTATGAAGTGTTGAAGTATGAAGTGGTGAAGTATGAAGTGTTGATGTATGAAGTGGTGAAGTATGAAGTGGTGAAGTATGAAGTGTTGATGTATGAAGTGTTGAAGTATGAAGTGTTGATGTATGAAGTGTTGAAGTATGAAGTGTTGAAGTATGAAGTGGTGAAGTATGAAGTGTTGATGTATGAAGTGTTGAAGTATGAAGTGGTGAAGTATGAAGTGTTGATGTATGAAGTGTTGAAGTATGAAGTGGTGAAGTATGAAGTGTTGATGACAAGACTGACAAGCACATCATAAGTGGTTAAAGGGG
>JAIFZK010000065.1:825000-832500 GCA_027481765.1 Tenualosa thibaudeaui
GAATATCAAACCGACAGGTAATGTTAACTGAATGGGGCATAGGACAATGAAACTGAAAGTGAGCTTCTGTGCCCTATTCAATTAGTGTTACCTGCCAATTTGCTATTTGGTCCATGAATGTTGCATGTTGTTCACAGCAGTAGGCTACTGTTTGTGGTAATCAGCAGGCAGTTGACTGGTTTACCCTTTATGTTGGTAAATATATGCTGCACTATATGTCCAATCAAAATGTGCTTTGTTAATCTTAACATCCAGGGTAGTTGATATAAATCTTCATGCTGTGGTAATGGTCTTAATTGTAATTCCTAGAGGTCTTGAAAAGGTCTTAAAAGTCATTAAATTTGTAAATCAAAAATGTGCAGATCCTCTCCATGTGGTGCTACGCAGGAGAGACCCCTTCAAATGGCTATGCATCACCACTTGCACTTACTCTTGAAGGTGTCTTACAGGTTCTTATTTTCAGGGTTCGGAGATATGAATATGAACTAAAGGGCCTATAGTCTATGTAGGTACTAAAGGGCCTATAGTCTATGTAGGTACTAAAGGGTCTATAGTCTATGTAGGTACTAAAGGGTCTATGGTCTATGTGGGTACTAAAGGGCCTATAGTCTATGTGGGTACTAAAGGGCCTATAGTCTATGTGGGTACTCTAGGCCTACAGTCTCTGTGGGTACCCAGTAGGGTCTATGTGACACTGTAGGGTTTGTGTGAAGCTTTGCAATGTCGTGGGTCAGTGTACAGTCCATGTGGGTACTAAAGGGGTCTACAGTCCATGTGGGTACTAAAGGGGTCTACAGTCCATGTGGGTACTAAAGGATCTATAGTCTATGTGGGTACTAAAGGGTCTACAGTCTATGTGGGTACTAAAGGGCCTATAGTCTATGTGGGTACTAAAGGGCCTATAGTCTATGTGGGTACTAAAGGGTCTACAGCCTATGTGGGTACTAAAGGGCCTATAGTCTATGTGGGTACTAAAGGGCCTATAGTCTATGTGGGTACTAAATGGCCTATAGTCTATGTGGGTACTAAAGGGCCTATGGTCTATATAGGGTCTATAGTCTACCTCTAGTTACCTCCACTCTAGGGGAGACTGGCTCTCTAAAAGCGTCTGCTAAATGAATAAATGTAAAAGTGTGGGTTGATGTGTGTGTGTGTAGGTGTGTGTGTGTGTCGTGTGTGTGTGTGTCCATGCATGATTCTATAAGGGTTGGGAATCAGAAATGTGTGTGCGTGCGCGTGTTTATGACTATGTGAAGGTTGGGTATGAGGAATGTGTGTGTGCGTGTGTGTGTGTGTGTGTGTGTGTGTGTGTGTGTGTCCAATAGGACAGTCCTTCAGTGGTCTCTCAGTGGACTTTGATTGGATCATTATCGTAATGGATCATTTCAGGGAGCCAAGGTTTCCCGTCTGGGCCAGTACACACGCACGCAAACACACACACACACACACACACACACACACACACACACACACACATGGGACTGAGTCTTGCTGGCTGGCACACTCTCCATCTCAAATACCCCTGAACAAAACCTCAGTGGATCAATGGCCCACTGTTGCCCTCAGTTACACAGAGCTCTTGCAGACAGCACCAATCAATTGCCTCAGGGCCATCGGCCAACCCCTCTATACACACACACACATACAATCCTCTGGGTGCACCCCACCCCTCACCCTGCAGTAATTCTCAACTGATTTTAATGGACTTGTGAGCCTCTCCATCAGAGGCACGATGATTAAAAAGGGTCTCTAGTTTATAACCCTTCACATTAATGCAGCTTAGATACGCAGCTATGGAGACATTTTATTCTGAGGGGCCAAAATACTGCATCAAGAACCTCAAGAACCTTCACAGGTGTAACCATATTGGCTAGAACTGCTATATACAACCACTAGAATGGAAGCTTAGGTGTAACTTCTCCAGGGAAGACTCAGTATTTCATTCAACCAGCCAATCATAGCCTCCATTCAATCAATCTATTTAATTCAATCAATCTATTTAATTCAATCAATCTATTTAATTCCTTCTGACCAACTGGAAGTCTTGCAGGTGCTTTAATTCAGTCTAGCTAACACCTCTCTCTGCTACCTTGAGTATGATGACTCTGATGTCTCCTCTTCCTCCACCGTCATCAGTTGGTCCCTGTCTCGACACCGGAAGTAGGCTCCGCCCCTGCCTTCTTTCATTGGCAGGATATTAGATTGGCTCTCCTCTACACCTGTCTGCATCAGGAGCCCACACCATGGACTGTTGCCATAATGCCAGGGGCTTATGCCAAAGACTGTGACTATAACTAAACTACTACAACATCCATTGTCACGTGTGCTATGCATGGATCAGTCCTATCTTGCTTACTCAGTCTTTATGGTAGAACTGACATTATAGACTTTACATATACATTATACATTACATTATAGACTTTACATATACGTTATACATTACATTATAGACTTTACATATACGTTATACATTACCTTATAGACTTTACATAAACGTTATACATTACATTATAGACTTTACATATGCATGGCTACTAGAGCTGTCACTATAGACCACATTGTGGTCTACCTCAGATAAACCCTGACCCAATCTGATTGGACAAATATTTGGATAAGTGGAATCTGATTGGATAAGACCTGACCTCCCTCAGGTGTGTGGATTGTCACTGGCAGAGAGTAACCTACCTACCAGAGATTCGTGAAGTGCAGTCAAAGATGTCCAGGTGTAAAATGTTTATCATGACTCATGATCACTCATGATAATCATGTAACATGATTATCTGTGCATTGGTTGGTGACTTCACAAATGCATAGCCCACGGGTCGGCAACGTCCGATTTTCATTGGCCTCCTTCTGAGCGCGTCTTTTTCATTATTATTTCGCCTCCTGTAATTCCTGCGTGTATCAGATACAATGTTGTCTTGCTGCCCAACTACCTGTATATACCCTGACAATTGTTGACCATTATTACTGACCATTCTCCATGTAGACCTGGTTTTTGCCAGTAAAACTGGGTTCTTACCGCAGGGTGTTTAACTAAGCCGTAGGCCGGGCTCTGGCCTGCCACCTAGTGGCGAGAAAAAAAATCTGGCCTGTGGCCTAAATTACTTGCCGACCCCTGGGATAGCCTATATAGTCTGTCTCTCTCTCTCTCTCTCTCTCTCTCTCTCTCTCTCTCATATTTATGAATAAAAAAATGACTTGCAGCCTAGCATGAGCATGAGAGTGAGGGAGGCTTGCACAAGAAACAATATGGATAAAAGGTTTCTGAGAGAAATGGAGAGAAATGGACGATGTTTGGTTCAAGGTCAGGGTGAGAGGAAGGCCCACAGGTTGGTTCTCATATTCCAATGTTCACATTCCGAGGCAAACAATAGTTAATATGATTAGGCTACTTTAAGTCAAAGGTCTTTCCACTCACATAGACTACGTTAAAAACCCAATGAGAACATGGTTTTGTTGTACTCGTATGCATGATCTTTTTGGTCTGAAATTGCTTAAAAAGCAGCATTTATTCAGCAGAACATTGAACATTTTTGCTGGGGAAACACCCCAAATACTTGATAAATCTTTTCATAGTTCCAGTGCACACCTAAGCCTAACTGGTATGAGAAGACTGGGCTGTTATTTGGTTTGTTATCAGACCGTTTGCTTTCTCTTTGGAATTTCGCTTTCTCTTAAAAATTTCATTTTAGCCGCTGGAATTTTAAAAATTTTCTCGGGGGAGAAACCCCCAAACTCCCAGTAGGGGGAGGCCTGTTAATCTCAAGCAAGTTATCACTGTGGTCTTTGGGCACCTAGTCTATACAAACATGGCACATTACATAACATAACCTGCCTTACTGATCACAGGCCTATTAATCTCATGTAAGTTATCACTGTGGTCTTTGGACACCCAATCAGTAGAAAAATGAGTGTGTGGAACATGGTACATCATCTTCTCTTTTCTTTAATTGATATAATGTATATTTTTATCAGAGGCTACTTGGACACTGACATGACAGTTGTAGTAGTCAAGGAATTATGACGGGATACAAGGAGGAGAGATTTTTCTCCTTTGTAAACAATCACATTCACATCCCTCCAGACTGCATCAGATAGACAGGATCAGGAATAACACTGAGAAAGAGGCCGTGTGTGTCTGGCACCAGCGCTTATCTGAGGGCAGTTGAATGACTGTTTTAGCTGTGGAGCAACCGGACCAGTCCAATATGGCGGTGGTACTGACCTATGCTGTGACATCTAGTGGGTATATCCAATATGGCGGCGGTACTGACCCATGCTGAGAGACTAGATGTGACATCTAGTGGGTATATCCAATATGGCGGCGGTACTGACCCATGTAGAGAGACTAGATGTGACATCTAGTGGGTATATCCAATATGGCGGGGGTACTGACCCATGTAGAGAGACTAGATGTGACATCTAGTGGGTATATCCAATATGGCGGGGGTACTGACCCATGCTGAGACACCTAGTGGGTATATCTATAGTATGGGTGCTAGAAAATACACTATATAAATACACCTTACTTGCTGTCTTGCTTTCTTACTTACACTCTCATGCACACACACACACACACACACACACACACACACACACACCCTTGAGCATTAGCCCTAGTTTTGGAGTTAATGTGAGCTTTGCCCTGCTGACGCTCCAACCAGGCTGGATAAATGAGCTGGACTAGAAGGGTGTGTGTGTGTGTCTGTGTGTGTGTGTGTGTGTGTGTGTGTGTGTGTGTGTGTGTGTGCAGAGAGCTGAACACATCCTTGCCTCACCCAAGATCGGGGGTTAGTCAAAGGATAGGAGTGTGTGTGTGTGTGTGTGTGTGTGTGTAGCATTCTGTATGTGTGTGTGTGCTATTATGTATGTGTGGTTTGTTTGTTTGTGCTTGTGTGTGTATTTCTGTGAGTGTGTTTGTGTTTGTGTATGTGTGTGTGTTCGTGTGTCTGTGTGAGTGTGAGTGTTCTCATTGGAAAATTGATTTGGGTGAGAGGAAACAAGGTCAGAACATCCATCAGGTGTCTATTAATCAGTAGGTAGGGCTGTCGTCAGGGTGACAAATGAAGTCGTATTCAGAACATACACGCACACACAAACTCTAACAGCAGTTGATGGCTGTGTGTGTGTGTGTGTGTGTGTGTGTGAGAGAGAGAGAGAAAGAGAGAAAGAAAGCAAGAGAGACAGAAAATAACAAAGTACAACTTTTCCTCATTACCATTTCAGCTACATTGAATTCCAAAGCCAACGGACTGAGACAGACTACAGTACTGACACAGACTGAGACAGACTACAGTACTGAGACAGACTACAGTACTGAGACAGACTGAGACAGACTACAGTACTGAGACAGACTGAGACAGACTACAGTACTGAGACAGACTGAGGCAGACTACAGTACTGAGACAGACTGAGACAGACTACAGTACTGAGACAGACTGAGACAGACTACAGTACTGAGACAGACTACAGTACTGAGACAGACTGAGACAGACTACAGTACTGAGACAGACTGAGACAGACTACAGTACTGAGACAGACTACAATACTGAGACAGACTACAGTACAGAGACAGACTGAGGCAGACTACAGTACTGAGACAGACTACAGTACTGAGACAGACTGAGACAGACTACAGTACTGAGACAGACTACAGTACTGAGACAGACTGAGACAGACTACAGTACTGAGACAGACTGAGGGAGACTACAGTACTGAGACAGACTGAGACAGACTACAGTACTGAGACAGACTACAGTACTGAGACAGACTGAGACAGACTACAGTACTGAGACAGACTGAGACAGACTACAGTACTGAGACAGACTACAGTACTGAGACAGACTGAGACAGACTACAGTACTGAGACAGACTGAGGCAGACTACAGTACTGAGACAGACTGAGACAGACTACAGTACTGAGACAGACTGAGACAGACTACAGTACTGAGACAGACTGAGACAGACTACAGTACTGAGACAGACTGAGGCAGACTACAGTACTGAGACAGACTGAGACAGACTACAGTACTGAGACAGACTGAGGCAGACTACAGTACTGAGACAGACTACAGTACTGAGACAGACTACAGTACTGAGACAGACTGAGGCAGACTACAGTACTGAGACAGACTACAGTACTGAGAAAGACTACAGTACTGAGACAGACTGAGACAGACTACAGTACTGAGACAGACTACAGTACTGAGACAGACTGAGGCAGACTACAGTACTAAGACAGACTGAGACAGACTACAGTACTGAGACAGACTGAGGCAGACTGCAGTACTGAGACAGACTACAGTACTGAGACAGACTGAGACAGACTACAGTACTGAGACAGACTGAGGCAGACTACAGTACTGAGACAGACTGAGACAGACTACAGTGCTGAGACAGACTGAGGCAGACTACAGTACTGAGACAGACTGAGACAGACTACAGTACTGAGACAGACTGAGACCGACTACAGTACTGAGACCGACTACAGTACTGAGACAGACTACAATACTGAGACAGACTACAGTACTGAGACAGACTGAGGCAGACTACAATACTGAGACAGACTACAGTACTGAGACAGACTACAGTACTGAGACAGACTAAGGCAGACTACAGTACTGAGACAGACTACAGTACTGAGACAGACTACAGTACTGAGACAGACTGAGGCAGACTACAGTACTGAGACAGACTACAGTACTGAGACAGACTGAGGCAGACTACAGTACTGAGACAGACTACAGTACTGAGACAGACTGAGGCAGACTACAGTACTGAGACAGACTACAGTACTGAGACAGACTGAGACAGACTACAGTACTGAGACAGACTGAGCTGTATGGAGCAGTAAAGACAGAACACTGTTCACAGTCAACTCTACTCAAGAACATCTGCAAATACACATGTGTATTCTACCAAATGCTTATTAATCACATGAAGAGAACCAAATATGTGAATATTTGTGATAAAATAACTCAAACTGTTGTTAACCATTTGGTAAAATGTAGAGCGAGGAAAACCTACTCATGTTTGTTGCAAATCTGAATCATGAAGCACCTCAAGGTGTCTTCACTCTGATGTTAACTGATGACGTTGATCTTAAAGTTGTCTGTCATGTGTGGGTTCTAAGTTGTCTGTCATGTGTGGGTTCTAAGTTGTCTGTCATGTGTGGGTTCTAAGTTGTCTGTCATGTGTGGGTTCTAAGTTGTCTGTCATGCGTGGGTTCTAAGTTGTCTGTCATGTGTGGGTTCTAAGTTGTCTGTCATGTGTGGGTTCTAAGTTGTCTGTCATGCGTGGGTTCTAAGTTGTCTGTCATGCGTGGGTTCTAAGTTGTCTGTCATGCGTGGGTTCTAAGTTGTCTGTCATGCGTGGGTTCTAAGTTAAGGATCTGCTGCCAGTTTCCCAATGATTGCATGTGGCTGTGTTGCAAACACAACCTCAGTTTGACCTCGGTAATGTGTGTGTGTGTGTGTGTGTGTGTGTGTGTGTGTGTGT
>JAIFZK010000065.1:837500-842500 GCA_027481765.1 Tenualosa thibaudeaui
CCTACTCTACTGCCCCCTACATCATCCAACCCCTCCTACTCTACTGCCCCCTACATCATCCAACCCCTCCTACTCTACTGCCCCCTACATCATCCAACCCCTCATACTCTACTTCACCCTACATCACCCAACCCCTCCTACTCTACTGCCCCCTACATCACCCAACCCCTCCTACTCTACTGCCCCTAACACCACCCAACCCCTCCTACTCTACTGCCCCTTACATCATCCAACCCCTCCTAGTCTACTGCCCCTACATCATCCAACCCCTCCGACTCTACTGCCGCCTACATCAACAAACCCCTCCAAGTCTACTGCCCCCTACATCACCCAACCCCTCCTACTCTACTGCCCCCGACATCACCCAACCCCCTCCTACTCTACTGCCCCCTACATCACCCAACCCCTCCTACTCTACTGCCCCCTACATCATCCAACCCCTCCTACTCTACTGCCCCCCTACATCACCCAACCCCTCCTACTCTACTGCCCCCTACATCACCCAACCCCTCCTACTCTACTGCCCCCAGATGGCAGTGTATTAATTGGGCCAGTGTAAGCTGGTCAAATCCACTGCAGTGGGAGTAATGGGAGGTGGAGTGTGTGTAAAGCTGTTGGGCGGGGGCGGGGGCGGGGGGCGGGGTGGGGGTGGGGGTCTCATATCCCACAGGATATGAGTAGGCTATTGTCTTCTTTTCATCCCGTGGACTGTAGTTTTCTTCTTCTTAGTTTACTACTTATTTAGCCTATTTATTGAGCATAGTCATTTATCTACTTTAAAAGACCATAGGTAGGCAGATCTATTTGATGTTTCAAAATCATTTTGTAAAACACATCTGCATCTACGGTGTGTTTCTAATGGTAGAGAAAACCTGCCGGTAAAATATTAACCAGCCGATGTGCTCCTGGTTCTTAAAGGCAATGGGAAATACTAACCAGCCAAAGACCGATGTGCTCCTGGTTCTTAAAGGCAATGGGAAATACTAACCAGCCAAAGACCGATGCGCTCCTGGTTCTTATTTAATTAATTAATTTTCTGCCATATTGTTCTGGGAACGCCCCCAAATCAACTTACACTTACTGAGCTCACATTTGAATTCTTTTATTTGGATCTCAACACATGGTAAGAATTACAGATCCAAACACACACACACACACACACACCTGAGGGGTTATGGCGTAAAGTCACCGGTTAAAGAGGTCAGAGGTCACCTCCCAGGTGTGTGTCTTCTAAATCTCTCATTTCTTTTGGTTTATTATTCATAGGTTACAGTGAGTAATGACCTGAACACACACACACACACACACACACACACACACACAGGACATATCCCAGGTGTGACTCCTATCTTGTTTTACTATTCCTACTCTACAGTGAGGAGCGTTTCCTTTCATCAGCCTTCCTCTGATACACACACACATGCACAAGCACTCACACTGGTAAACACACACACACACACACACACACAAGAGAGAGACAGAAAACATGTGCTTGAGTGCTTTGTTGTGTCTTGTGGTGGCCTGTGCTGAAGTTTTGCCCTAAAGACATTGTGTGTGTGTGTGTGTGTGTGTGTGTGTATGTGTGTGTTTGTGGTCTTAAGGTCTGCCCTAAATGACTTCCTGTGTTGTGCTTGTGGACAACATCACTGATGTCTCTCTTCACTTACAGCCAGACCCGTGTGTGTGTGCGTGTGTGTGTGTGTGTGTGTGTGTGTGTGTGTGTGTGTGTGTGTGTGTGTGGTGGCTGGTGGCAGTGGACCCATAGATGGATAAAAGGCCCCTTACTTGTTCATGCTCTGAAATCAGAGGAGATAAAAGGTGCATAAAAGACAAGGGTAGCCGTGGTTCCTCTTGATGCAGATGGCCCTGTACTGGCAGGACTGACGGGATCATGAGGTGGATCACTGGATCCTGTGGGACTCGCTGCGCTGGCACTGGTACAGCAGGATCCCAGCAAGGACCTGAAAGCATGTGAGATCAAGTAGTCTGAAGGAGATACAGGTGAATGCAGAGAGGCAAAGTCTCTGGTCGAGGTCTTTGAGTGTGAGTAGAATCGTGCAGGAGGCAAGTGAAGCAGGATCTGATCAAGCACCCCCATCTCACTGTTTACTGACACACACTTTACAGATCTACAGCAAAGCAAAACACATCATAATATAACAACATACTTTTGAAAATATAATGAGTCTATTAAAATGACTAGGCCTTAAAAGAATTGGCTAGTAGCAACGATGATTACAGCTTTACATTATAACATTCATCAGCGTTTGAGTATCCATTAGATTATTTATCTGCCTATCTTTAATTAACTGAATGACACCTAATCAATGAACAGCAGATAAACTTGCATGTTCCTACCATCTGACACCAACTAGTGTGTTCTAACAGAGCCAGTAATGTTCTGGGAGGTGTTTGGAGGTTTGGTGGATCTAATGTGTGTTCTAACAGAGCCAGTAATGTTCTGGGAGGTGTTTGGAGGTTTGGTGGGTCTAATGTGTGTTCTAACAGAGCCAGTAATGTTCTTGGAGGTGTTTGGAGGTTTGGTGGGCTTCTTCAGACCCCATTAATGGATGTGAATGTGTTATAAATCACATAGTGTTGAGTCATACCCCAGTCAGTGCTGTCTTTAATGTCCAGATAACATACTTTACTGCCCTTGATGAGGGTCGGGACCAACTGTGTCCTTTAAACCCCAAAAGTAGGTGACACACACCTGTATGGCTCATATAAAAATCACCCAAGTAGATATCAGACATTACATTTCTGCAAAATACCTTATTTTATCTCATCTCACGTCAGTGCTTTATCACATTTCTATATTTATGGTCACAGATGTTTTGTTTTTTTGATTGCCTTCATGCAGCCATCACTTCAGAATCCACATTTTCAAATCAACACAAAGGCCTAAACAGGAGCACTCTGCCCCAAATCACACATTTTGTTTGCAAAAGTCTCGAACGGTAACAAAACATTTCAAACATGCCGCAAAAGCAACTTTTTCCTTGAACAACACAATCAGATCAGTGAGTACTCTGTCAATCATTGGTCAGATCAGTGAGTACTCTGTCAATCATTGGTCAGATCAGTGAGTACTCTGTCAATCATTGGTCAGATCAGTGAATACTCTGTCAATCATTGGTCAGATCAGTGAGTACTCTCAGTCAATCATTGGTCAGATCAGTGAATACTCTGTCAATCATTGGTCAGATCAGTGAGTACTCTCAGTCAATCATTGGTCAGATCAGTGAGTACTCTCAGTCAATCAGAACAACCAGTGGTCAGATCAGTGAGTACTCTCAGTCAATCATTGGTCAGATCAGTGAGTACTCTCAGTCAATCATTGGTCAGATCAGTGAGTACTCTCAGTCAATCAGAACAACCAGTGGTCAGATCAGTGAGTACTCTCAGTCAACCATTGGTCAGATCAGTGAGTACTCTCAGTCAACCAGTGGTCAGATCAGTGAGTACTCTCAGTCAATCATTGGTCAGATCAGTGAGTACTCTCAGTCAACCATTGGTCAGATCAGTGAGTACTCTCAGTCAACCATTGGTCAGATCAGTGAGTACTCTCAGTCAATCATTGGTCAGATCAGTGAGTACTCTCAGTCAATCAGAACAACCAGTGGTCAGATCAGTAAGTACTCTCAGTCAACCATTGGTCAGATCAGTGAGTACTCTCAGTCAACCATTGGTCAGATCAGTGAGTACTCTCAGTCAACCAGTGGTCAGATCAGTGAGTACTCTCAGTCAATCAGAACAACCAGTGGTCAGATCAGTGAGTACTCTCAGTCAACCATTGGTCAGATCAGTGAGTACTCTCAGTCAACCAGTGGTCAGATCAGTGAGTACTCTCAGTCAATCAGAACAACCAGTGGTCAGATCAGTGAGTACTCTCAGTCAACCATTGGTCAGATCAGTGAGTACTCTCAGTCAACCATTGGTCAGATCAGTGAGTACTCTCAGTCAATCAGAAGTGAGTACAACCAGTGGTCAGATCAGTGAGTACTCTCAGTCAATTGGTCAGAAGTGAGTACAGTGAGTACCAGTCAACCATTGGTCTCTCAGATCAGAACAACCATTGGTCAGATCAGTGAGTACTCTCAGTCAACCATTGGTCAGATCAGTGAGTACTCTCAGTCAATCAGAACAACCAGTGGTCAGATCAGTGAGTACTCTCAGTCAATCAGAACAACCAGTGGTCAGATCAGTGAGTACAGTACACAAAGGAGGACAGTATGTGAAAATTTGAGCTTTCAAATTAAGCAGATTCTGCCTTAGGTTTTGCAATGTCTGGTAAGTGAATGTGATTTTATTTATCTGGTTACTGAATGTGTGAAAAAGAACCAGAATGTTACAACAATTTCATTCTTTCCTCCTACACTTACAGTAAAGTAACTGAAAGCCATAATAAGCACCTAGGCAAATGTATTGCACAGTACAGTGCACTTCATATACTGAAGTAACTTTCCAATTTTCATTGAACTTCCTTTTCCATCAGCACATGGATACTTTCACAATCACTCTATATGCTGTTGGCCTCTTTGACCCACCCTTGCAAATAGGAAACAGCAAAGGTGGCATCTTATATGCATGAAGAATGATGTGGATTGAACAATTATGGAGGAGGTGATTTACACAGTGACATTAGTAATTCAGATGTCTGCAGACAACATGTTTTTGGCTGTGAATAAATTATTTCCTGTTGTTAGCTAGTAATTCAATGGAGTTTGGGAACTTTCTATGAAATCTGTGTTAAGATGTGTTTGAGATGTGAAAAACACACCAGTGAAAACAGTTTAACAACTGGATGTGTTGGTTCTGCGGTTGAACACAACTGGATGTGTTGGTTCTGCGGTTGAACACAACTGGATGTGTTGGTTCTGCGGTTGAACACAACTGGATGTGTTGGTTCTGCGGTTGAACACAACTGGATGTGTTGGTTCTGCGGTGCTAAGAAAGAGAAGATGAAGATCAAGTGGATTATTCATTAAGCAATTCTT
>JAIFZK010000065.1:852500-860000 GCA_027481765.1 Tenualosa thibaudeaui
AAAAAGACGTAGGACTGTGTAGACCCAACTCATTTAGAAACAACAGCCAGATTCAACCAGAAACAACAGGCAAAAAAGCTAGTGCATTCCACAACCGTGGTCAAATTCACTGTTAGTCTTAAAATGCTCCCTCTCTGTTGAAATTATGGGTATGTATGCCTGTCTAGTAACTCATTGGAGAACCTAACATGGTAATGGGTGTCTCATCATTATTGCTGTGTTCATCTGATGGCAGAGGGACAGAGAGTAGTCCAGCCTCATCACAATCATGTTTTCATCACATTCTAGTGCATTAGTGTTATCTCCATTCCATAGGGCACTAAAAGATCTGTCACAGCTACAACTGCTAAGTGGTATAATCAGAGCCTCAACAGTAGCTTTCAACACTCAGCAACTCGTCACCAACATGGAAGGCCAGGCAGTATTTGATGGAGGAGTCAAACATTTTCAAGGGAGTTTAATGCATTCTTGGCTTTACACTTGTGCATAAGGTTGTGTAAAAATCAAAAAGAACTCACTTTTATTTTTACTGGTGCACACTACTCAGTTGAATGAGCTGAAGACCAGACTGTGAGCAGGTGCAACTCCACACGCATGTCCATGATCCTTCCATGAAGGATGCTTTGGGGCCCCAGAACTCCGGGAAGGAGATTGGGAGAGGATGAAGCCAAGACTACTGTGTGAAAACAAAGAAGAGGTCACAAAAACAGATGAACAGTAACTGAGAGAGAGAGAGTGACTGTTGACCGATGTGTTCACCTATAGAGAAACATCATGGTGAATCTGATTATCTTTTTGCAATCTAGAATAAGTGCCACCATGGAAAAAAACCTTGACTCCCCTACATGAAGTTCACTGGATGACATCTGACCATGTAATGTTGTCTCAGGAGCAGGGCTGTGTTCATCAGGACTGCTCCTCCAAAGGAAAAAAACTGATCTCTTGTCTGGGACATCCTTCCCTGGTACACAGGATAACACAGAATGACACACAGGATGTACAGTAAGGATATTCAGAAGCACAGTGTAGATGAACACAGTGAAGCCCACTCAGAACATCAGTCACCGGAGGACAGCTCCAAAAAAAAAAAAAAAAGATTTATTTGCTTGGGAGGTGCTGGCATGGTACCTACACAGTAACAGGAGGTCTTTGCCTAAAACACTCCTCCAGGGGTACACAAAACACCCCTCGTACTCCTCCAGGGGTACACAAAAACATCCCTCGTACTCCTTCAGGGGTTTACAGAAACACCCCTCATACTCCTCCAGGGGTACACAAAACATCACTCATACTCGTCCCAGTGGTGTACAGAAACAAAATAATTGAGGAAAAAATTAACTGTGATTGTGGCCTAATGTGTATTTATATATGTGTATATAGGTGTGTATGTATACATGTATGTGTGTATGTATATGTATGTATGTATGTATGTATGTATGTATGTATGTATGTGTGTATAAAGGTGTGTATGCATGTGTGTATGTATGTATGTATGTATGTATGTATGTATGTATGTATGTATGTATGTATGTATGTATGTATGTAGTGGCTTCACCGCGCTAACCTGCCACCTGCCAGCTACAAACACAAACAGTACACAAAAGCTTGTGTTTCCATGTCTCAGACTATACAATTGTCAACAAAATTGTCAATTTTTGACATTTCTTTTTCTTTACATCTATGCATACATCTGGCATCCCTTATCAGTCTGTTCTGCTCTATGTTTACATCTGGCATCCCTTATCAGTCTGTTCTGCTCTATGTTTACATCTGGCATCCCTTATCAGTCTGTTCTGCTCTATGTTTGCATCTGGCATCCCTTATCAGTCTGTTCTGCTCTATGTTTGCATCTGGCATCCCTTATCAGTCTGTTCTGCTCTATGTTTACATCTGGCATCCCTTATCAGTCTGTTCTGCTCTATGTTTACATCTGGCGTCCCTTATCAGTCTGTTCTGCTCTATGTTTACATCTGGCATCCCTTATCAGTCTGTTCTGCTCTATGTTTACATCTGGCATCCCTTATCAGTCTGTTCTGCTCTATGTTTACATCTGGCATCCCTTATCAGTCTGTTCTGCTCTATGTTTACATCTGGCATCCCTTATCAGTCTGTTCTGCTCTATGTTTACATCTGGCATCCCTTATCAGTCTGTTCTGCTCTATGTTTACATCTGGCATCCCTTATCAGTCTGTTCTGCTCTATGTTTACATCTGGCATCCCTTATCAGTCTGTTCTGCTCTATGTTTGCATCTGGCATCCCTTATCAGTCTGTTCTGCTCTATGTTTGCATCTGGCATCCCTTATCAGTCTGTTCTGCTCTATGTTTACATCTGGCATCCCTTATCAGTCTGTTCTGCTCTATGTTTACATCTGGCATCCCTTATCAGTCTGTTCTGCTCTATGTTTGCATCTGGCATCCCTTATCAGTCTGTTCTGCTCTATGTTTACATCTGGCATCCCTTATCAGTCTGTTCTGCTCTATGTTTACATCTGGCATCCCTTATCAGTCTGTTCTGCTCTATGTTTGCATCTGGCATCCCTTATCAGTCTGTTCTGCTCTATGTTTACATCTGGCATCCCTTATCAGTCTGTTCTGCTCTATGTTTACATCTGGCATCCCTTATCAGTCTGTTCTGCTCTATGTTTACATCTGGCATCCCTTATCAGTCTGTTCTGCTCTATGTTTACATCTGGCGTCCCTTATCAGTCTGTTCTGCTCTATGTTTACATCTGGCATCCCTTATCAGTCTGTTCTGCTCTATGTTTACATCTGGCATCCCTTATCAGTCTGTTCTGCTCTATGTTTACATCTGGCGTCCCTTATCAGTCTGTTCTGCTCTATGTTTACATCTGGCATCCCTTATCAGTCTGTTCTGCTCTATGTTTGCATCTGGCATCCCTTATCAGTCTGTTCTGCTCTATGTTTACATCTGGCATCCCTTATCAGTCTGTTCTGCTCTATGTTTACATCTGGCATCCCTTATCAGTCTGTTCTGCTCTATGTTTACATCTGGCATCCCTTATCAGTCTGTTCTGCTCTATGTTTACATCTGGCGTCCCTTATCAGTCTGTTCTGCTCTATGGGAATCAGCATATATGGCAAAACAGCAACACACCGCCAGAGAGCTGACTAGCAGGAACAGTAGCCGTGACGCCAGCATTTCGCTATCTGGGATGAGATATTCTGAATCAGATTCAGCCAATAATAAATTAAACCGGATTAAAGCGTGCAGGCAAGAGGAAGGAGAAAAACACCCCACAGTCACTGGTCAGCGTTCATTTCAGAAAGTAAAAGCTGGCAAACTTCTGGAGCTCCTTCAGTCAAGTTTTCACGGATACAGAATAAGCCCATCTCTGGTGCTACCTTTTCACAGATACAGAATAAGCCCATCTCTGGTGCTACCTTTTCACAGATACAGAATAAGCCCATCTCTGGTGCTACCTTTGGCTAGAGCTGTAAAAGGTGTCAGTGTTTTTAAGCCTGAAAATCAATCACATTTTGAATAAGTTAGAATGGTATCCTGGAAACTGGTGAGCTTGTCTATTGCACAGCAACCTGCTTGTTCTTGCATTTCTGAATCTGTGAGTGTGTGTAAGACACTGGAGAACTACTCTGGCTTTCTGAAGGACTTTGACTTTTATGCCTGCCTTGGCCCACAGCACTAACAAACCATTAAATAATCATCAAAATTATACTGAACATTAATTAAACTAGAAATAATAATTTCAACAGACACTGAAATATTTATGTTATATTTCCTAATAGGAGCAGACAGTGTGTGTGTGTGTTTCCTAATAGGAGCAGACCAAAAGCCACATGTATATCTGCATGTGTATGTGTTTTTGAAACGTGTGTGTGTGTTTGTGTTTTTGAGCGAAGGCATGTATGGTTTCCAATAGGAGTTGTGTGTGTGCATCCATGCATGTGCATTTGTGTGTGTGCGTGTATGTGTGTGTGCGCACATGTGTGTGTGTATATGCATGCGTATGTCTATGTGTGCATGCAAGTGTTTGTGTGTGCGTGCATCTGTGTGTGTGTGCGTGCACGTGTGTGTGTGCATGCATGTGTGTGTGTGCGTGCATGCATGTGTGTGTTTGGGTGTGCACGCACATGTGTGTTTGTTATGAGCAAGCTTGCGTGTGTGTGTGTGTGCATGCATGCCTGTGTTTGTATGTGCATGCATGCATGTGTGTGTGTGCGTGCATGTGTGCGCATGTGTGTGTGCATGCATGTGTGTGTGTGCGGGCATGCAAGTGTATGTGTATGCAAGTGAGTAACAGAGTGGACTGGAAGTGTGTATTTGTGTGAGTAACAGAGTGGACTGGAAGTGTGTATTTGTGTGAGTAACAGAGTGGACTGGAAGTGTGTATTTGTGTGAGTAGTAGAGTGGACTGGAAGTGTGTATTTGTGTGAGTAACAGAGTGGACTGGAAGTGTGTATTTGTGTGAGTAGTAGAGTGGACTGGAAGTGTGTATTTGTGTGAGTAGTAGAGTGGACTGGAAGTGTGTATTTGTGTGAGTAACAGAGTGGACTGGAAGTGTGTATTTGTGTGAGTAACAGAGTGGACTGGAAGTGTGTATTTGTGTGAGTAACAGAGTGGACTGGAAGTGTGTATTTGTGTGAGTAACAGAGTGGACTGGAAGTGTGTATTTGTGTGAGTAGTAGAGTGGACTGGAAGTGTGTATTTGTGTGAGTAGTAGAGTGGACTGGAAGTGTGTATTTGTGTGAGTAGTAGAGTGGACTGGAAGTGTGTATTTGTGTGAGTAGTAGAGTGGACTGGAAGTGTGTATTTGTGTGTATTCAGTGTCGGCTGTCCATCTAGGTGCCATCTTGCCACATCTCCTCCAGATTGCTTGTCCTCTCTCTCTCTCTCTCTCTTTCTCTCTCTCTCTCTCTCACACACACACACACACACACACAGAAATACCACCATCGAAATTTGCAGCAAACTGACATGAATATTTCACCAGCTGTCACACACACACAGACTGAGGGAGATGTTTTTGTTAGTGTGTGTGTGTGTGTGTGTGCCTGTGTGTGTGTGTGTGTCTGTGTGTGTGTCTGGGTGCGTGCGTGTGTGTGTGTGTGTGTGTGTGTGTTTGTATGTGTGTCTGTGTGTGTGTGTGTGTGTGTGTGTGTGTGTGTGTGTGTGTGTGTGTGTGTGTGTGTGTGTGTGTGTGTGTGTGTGTGTGTGTGTGTGTGTGTGTGTGTGTGTGTGTGTGTGTGATAGTCAGATAGTCAGTATCTTATTCTAACAGAAACTCAACTAATAGTCTAATATTCCAGTGGATTACTGCTGACATTTGCTGTGCTTGCTTGTTTTGACAACCTCATACAACATTCATTTGCAATCATTTATTGATGGCATCCTGTAGGGGTGTTTCCCAGTATATTAATATTAATGTCTATGTGTTTCCCAGTATATTAATATGAATGTCTATGTGTTTCCCAGTATATTAATATGAATGTCTATGTGTTTCCCAGTATAATAATGTCTATGTGTTTCCCAGTATATTAATATTAATGTCTATGTGTTTCTCAGTATATTAATATGAATGTCTATGTGTTTCCCAGTATATTAATATGAATGTCTATGTGTTTCCCAGTATATTAATATGAATGTCTATGTGTTTCCCAGTATATTAATGTCTATGTGTTTCCCAGTATATTAATATTAATGTCTATGTGTTTCCCAGTATATTAATATTAATGTCTATGTGTTTCCCAGTATATTAATGTCTATGTGTTTCTCAGTATATTAATATTAATGTCTATGTGTTTCCCAGTATATTAATATTTATGTCTATGTGTTTCCCAGTATATTAATGTCTATGTGTTTCCCAGTATATTAATGTCTATGTGTTTCCCAGTATATTAATATTTATGTCTATGTGTTTCCCAGTATATTAATGTCTATGTGTTTCTCAGTATATTAATATTAATGTCTATGTGTTTCCCAGTATATTAATATGAATGTCTATGTGTTTCCCAGTATATTAATGTCTATGTGTTTCCCAGTATATCAATGTCTATGTGTTTCTCAGTATATTAATATTAATGTCTATGTGTTTCCCAGTATATTAATGTCTATGTGTTTCTCAGTATATTAATATTAATGTCTATGTGTTTCCCAGTATATTAATATGAATGTCTATGTGTTTCCCAGTATATCAATGTCTATGTGTTTCCCAGTATATAAATGTCTATGTGTTTCCCAGTATATTAATGTCTATGTGTTTCCCAGTATATTAATGTCTATGTGTTTCCCAGTATATTAATATTTATGTCTATGTGTTTCCCAGTATATTAATATTAATTTCTATGTGTTTCCCAGTATATTAATGTCTATGTGTTTCCCAGTATATCAATGTCTATGTGTTTCCCAGTATATTAATATTTATGTCTATGTGTTTCCCAGTATATTAATATTAATTTCTATGTGTTTCCCAGTATATTAATGTCTATGTGTTTCCCAGTATATCAATGTCTATGTGTTTCCCAGTATATTAATATGAATCTCTATGTGTTTCCCAGTATATCAATGTCTATGTGTTTCTCAGTATATTAATATTAATGTCTATGTGTTTCCCAGTATATTAATGTCTATGTGTTTCCCAGTATATGAATGTCTATGTGTTTCCCAGTATATTAATATGAATGTCTGTGTGTTTCCCAGTATATTAATGTCTATGTGTTTCCCAGTATATTAATATTAATGTCTATGTGTTTCCCAGTATATTAATGTCTATGTGTTTCTCAGTATATTAATGTCTATGTGTTTCCCAGTATAATAATGTCTATGTGTTTCCCAGTATATTAATATTTATGTCTATGTGTTTCCCAGTATATTAATGTCTATGTGTTTCCCAGTATATCAATGTCTATGTGTTTCCCAGTATATTAATATTAATTTCTATGTGTTTCCCAGTATATTAATGTCTATTTGTTTCCCAGTATATTAATGTCTGTGTGTTTCTCAGTATATTAATGTCTATGTGTTTCCCAGTATATTAATGTCTATGTGTTTCCCAGTATATTTATTGTCTGTGTGTTTCTCAGTATATTAATATGAATTTCTATGTGTTTCCCAGTATATTAATGTCTATGTGTTTCCCAGTATATCAATGTCTATGTGTTTCCCAGTATATTAATATGAATCTCTATGTGTTTCCCAGTATATCAATGTCTATGTGTTTCTCAGTATATTAATATTAATGTCTATGTGTTTCCCAGTATATTAATGTCTATGTGTTTCCCAGTATATGAATGTCTATGTGTTTCCCAGTATATCAATGTCTATGTGTTTCCCAGTATATTAATATTAATTTCTATGTGTTTCCCAGTATATTAATGTCTATGTGTTTCCCAGTATATTAATGTCTATGTGTTTCCCAGTATATTAATGTCTATGTGTTTCCCAGTATATTAATGTCTATGTGTTTCCCAGTATATTAGTCACTGCTGTCTCAAAGCACCCACGGCACACTGGTATGGCAAAA
>JAIFZK010000065.1:862500-867500 GCA_027481765.1 Tenualosa thibaudeaui
AGATGTTATTTTTGTCCTATAAATACTTCAGAAAAAGGGGGGTCGTCTTATATTCACGGACTAGACAAAAGCAGTGAAAAAAAACAAAATGAAAAAGTCTCCTTCACCCTGGAGTAAAAGCTTGTTTTTCATTGGTGCAGCTGGAGTGAAAGCTTGTTTCTCATTGGTGCAGCTGGAGTAAAAGCTTGTTTCTCATTGGTGCAGCTGGAGTAAAAGCTTGTTTCTCATTGGTGCAGCTGGAGTGAAAGCTTCTTTCTCATTGGTGCAGCTGGAGATAGGCAGGCTGACTGACTATGAAGCTAAACTGTATGCAGCCTCACAGGTCCAAGCTATGTGTTCAGTGTAAATGTATAACTTTAGGCTGTCATGTAGAGGTCCTCTGGCTGTTTAATATGGCTGATGCATTATACTGAAGAAGACAAATGTAGGTGTCTATAGGGTGTGTTTATAGAGTGTGTCTGGTGCATTGCTGAGACACATGTAGGTGTGTATAAAATGTGTCTGTAAGTTGTGTCTGTAGGTGTCTCTGGGTTGTGTCTATATGGTGTGTCTGTAGGTGTCTATAGGGTGTGTCTATATGGTGTGTCTGCAGGTGTCTATATGGTGTGTCTATATGGTGTGTCTGCAGGTGTCTATATGGTGTGTCTGTAGGTCTCTATAGGGTGTGTCTGTAGGTGTCTGTAGGGTGTGTCTGTAGGTGTCTATAGGGTGTCTTTGAAGATTCTCATTCATCCAGGTCATCTTAGTCAAAAGAGTTTTGTTGTAGGCAACTCCATTGCACTTTGGGAAGAACACCCTTTAACTGGTGCGGGAATATGAAAGGACCTTAAAGAAAAGTGGATTTCAGAAACCACAGCCGTTTCAACCTGAGATGCAGACAATCTGGTGTGGTCCTCAAGAGCCTACGGAGGACAGAAAGCACAACAGATCCTTCACAGAGCACAACAACAGCTTCTCAACGAAAGGATACGACAGGTGCACTTCACCTTAGAAGCACTAAAGGAAAAAGAAGCACAAATAGTCCAACAACTGACGGAGCACTTACCCCAGGACATCATGCACAAAGTAACTAAATTTGTGAAGGAGGCACAACTAGCACAGCACACCAAGAAATTCAACATCCTCCAAGACAAGAGACACAATGGAACCACACAGTGCACTCAACGGAAACAGGGACAGGGACAGGGGGAGACCTCCTCCCAAACAGGCCAGTCCAACTGGGTGAAGAACCTGTCTGACAGGGAGCTCACCAAACCCGAAATGGATGTGTTAGCAAAAGGACTGAACTTTGCCATCTCACCAAACCCAAAATGGATGCGTTAGCAAAAGGACTGAACTTTGCCATCTCACCAAACCAGATACCAACAGTGGACCTCATCACAGCCACAGAATCAGTCATCGTGAACAACAAGATACCCAAACCAGAAGCCGACCAAATCAGGATGAAAGTGTCTACAGCACTTAGTAGTGCAAAGACACCACCATCTAATCTCACTTTCTTGGAGAGTAAGTTAAGTAAGGAGGAGAACATCATGATACTCCCAGCAGACAAGGGCAGATGCACAGTGGTGTTAAATGCAACTGAATACAATGCAAAAATGGACAAACTACTCAGTGATATAGACACCTATGAGAGACTGAAAAAGGACCCAACCAACAGCTACAAGATGAAAATAGTAAACCACCTGAAGGAACTGAAGGAAGCGGAAGCCATTGATCAATGGACTTTCTACCAGTTGTATCCAGGAGAATCTACCCCATGCATATATGGCCTCCCAAAGATCCACAAGGAAGGTGCCCCCCTCAGACCTATCGTCAGCAGCGTCAACTCAGTCACCTATAACATTGCCAAACATCTTGCAGTAATCCTCTCTCCGCTGGTAGGAAACACCCCCCACCACATCCAGAACTCAATGGATTTCACCAGAAAAATCTGCACACTGACGCTGGACCCTGATGAAACCATGGTCTCCTTTGATGTTACATCACTATTCACCTGCATCCACACAACAGAAACAGTGGAAGCAGTAAAGGACAGACTCAAAAAGGACAAATTGCTGCAGGCCAGAACGACTCTCAACCCCAGATCAAATTTGCTCACTGCTGGAACTTTGTCTCACAACTATAACCCTATTTCAAATACAGGGGGGTGAATTTTATAGACAAAATCATGGATGTGCCATGGGGTCTCCTGTGTCACCCATAGTAGCAAATCTATACATGGAATTGGTGGAACAAGATGCCTTGATTTCATTCAGGGGAAAAAACACCCACTCAATGGTTTAGGAATGTGGATGACACCTTTTGTGTCATCAGAAGCCACGAGGTTGAGGCATTCACCAAACACCTAAACTCTGTCAATAAGTACATCAAATTCACCAGGGAAGACACCAAGGACAACAAACTTGCTTTCCTAGACTGCGAGATACAGGCTGAGGAGAGTGGCAGCCTCGGCACAGAGGTCTACAGGAAGCCCAAGCACACAGACCAGTACCTGCTGTTTGATTCCCACCACCCACTAGAACAGAAGCTAGGTGTCATCAGGACACTACAACACAGAGCAGACAACATTCCATCCAAAGAATAAGAGAACACGCACACATTAAACAAGCACTGAAAAACTGTGGATACTCCAACTGGACATTTATCAAGGAAAACAGAAGAAAAGAAAAACGAAACAGGGAAATAACTCACACAAACTCACACAAAGGATAACAGGATAACAGAAGAAGGCACGTGGTGGTTCCCTATGTGTCTGGCTTATCTGAAAAACTAAGAAGGATCTTCAGCAAACATCCCAGTATACTTCAAACCAGCTAACACACTCAGACAGAGGCTGGTCCACCCTAAGGACAAAACTCCAACACAGAACCTGAACAATGTAATATATGCAGTAAAATGCAGTGAGGAATGCCCAGATCTATACATTGGAGAAACAAAGCAACCACTTGGCAAACGCATGGCCCAACACAGGAGGACAAATACATCAGGACAGGACTCAGCAGTATATTTACATCTGAAGGAAAGTGGACACTCATTCAAAGACACAGAAGTACGTATTTTAGACAAAGAATATAGATGGTTTGTGAGGGGGGTGAAAGAAGCCATCTTCGCACATCTGGAACAGCCAACCTTAAATAGAGGAGGGGGGCTACGGCACCAGTTGTCTGCTATGTACCACGCTCCTTTGAGGTCCCACCCTAGGAGGTACAATCATTGTCCTGATGGCTCATCTAATGGCCCATCAAGACATTCCAACACCTGGTCTCTGGAGAGGTGTGAAAACCTCAATGACTCTCAGGCCAATTCACACCTGGCCCAAGGGGTTGACCCAAGAGGTTCCTCCAGAGATAAATAGCCTCTTCCCACTCCAGTTTCAGACCTGACGAAGTCTGTTGTAACAGACAAAACGTTGTCAAGCTGAATAAGAAGTCCAGTTGCCTACAACAAAACTCTTTTGACTGTCTATAGGGTGTGTCTATAAGGCGTGTCTGTAGGTGTCTATAGGGTGTGTCTATAAGGTGTGTCTGCAGGTGTCTATAGGGTGTGTCTATAAGGTGTGTCTATATGGTGTTTCTGATGCATTACTGAGACACATGGAGCAGCAATGAGCAGGAACCACAACTGATAATGACTCACAGCAGAGGAAACTCCAGCATAAAGGGAATGTGTGTGTGAGTGTGTGTGTGTGTGTGAGTGTGTGTGTGTGTGAGTGTGTGTGTGTGTGTGTGTGTGTGTGTGTGAGTGTGTGTGTGTGTGAGTGTGTGTGTGTGTGTGTGTGTGTGTGTGTGTGTGTGTGTGTGAGTGTGTGTGTGCTAAAGAGAGAAAGTGAAATCATTATTCTACAGGATGAAAGGAGAGGCCCAGGGTTAAACACCCCCACTGCAGCACCTGATAACCTGGGCCAAACAGCACAGGTGCTGTGAGATAGTGTGTGTGTGTGTGTGTGTGTGTGAGACTTTGCTCACAGGCGTGTGAAGCAGTTGGCATTCTGTCAGCAGGCATTGGGACTAAATGACTCTGCAATATTAAACCCCAGCAGGTTAAAGGCATGACAGGACTAGGCCATGGAACTGGAGGACTGTGTGTGCACGCATGATGTATGTCTATGGTCTGTGTGTGTGTGTGTGTGTGTGTGTGTGTGTGTGTGCATGATATATGTCTGTGGTCTGTGTGTGTGTGTGTGTGTGTGTGCATGATATATGTCTGTGGTCTGTGTGTGTGTGTGTGTGTGTGTGTGTGTGCATGATATATGTCTGTGGTCTGTGTGTGTGTGTGTGTGTGCACGCATGATGTATGTCTATGGTCTGTGTGTGCGTGCATGGTATATGTCTGTGTTCTGTGTGTGTATGTGTGTGTGGCTATGTTGTGTATGGTGTGGCGTGTGTGCACATGGTGTGTGTCTATGGCCTGTGTGTGTGTGTGTGTGTGTGCACGTGGTGTGTGTATGTGTGTGTGTGTGTGCACATGGTGTGTGTGTGTGTGTGTGTGCACACATGGTGTGTGTGTGTGTGTGGCTATGTTGTGTATGGTGTGGCGTGTGTGCACATGGTGTGTGTCTATGGCCTGTGTGTGTGTGTGTGTGTGTGTGTGTGCACGTGGTGTGTGTATGTGTGTGTATGTGTGTGTGTGTGTGTGTGCACACATGCTGTGTGTGTGTGTGGGGGGGGGGGGGGTCTCCTCTCAGCAATAGCTCTAAGCTGTTTTTGCTCCTGAGTTGTTCATCTGCACAGAGACATAAAAGAACAGACGGAGGCTCCCAAGGACAGAACACACACACACACACACACACACATACACACACATTTCAGGACAGCCTGCCACACCACTCACTCACCACACACCACTGCCAGACATAGACACACACACACACACACACACACACACACACACAGACATTACATTTACATTTATGCATTTAGCAGACGCTTTTATCCAAAGCAACTATCAATTGTTCAGGACCAGTCCCCGCTAGAGTAACTTAGGGTTAAGTGTCTTAC
>JAIFZK010000065.1:882500-895000 GCA_027481765.1 Tenualosa thibaudeaui
CATTCCACCAGCACGGAACCAGAAATGAGAAGAGTCTGGATTGACCTGCACAAGGTGTTGGCCGTGCTAGAAAACGCTCCTTAGAGGAGCGAAGCGGTCGTTGGGTGACATAGGGCTTCAGGAGAGTATTCAGGTAGATGGGAGCAGAGCCATCAATCACCCTGTAGGCCACCATAAGTGCCTTGAATTTAATGCGAGCAGCCAAGGGTAACCAGTGAAGTTCAATGAACAGAGGTGTGACGTGTGTGGGGAAGAAGCTGTTCCTGAACCTGGTGGTTTTAGTCTGGAGGCTCCTGTAGCGCTTTCTGGAGGGGAGGAGTTGGAACAGTTTGTTGGCAGGATGAGAGGTGTCCTTCAGAATGCTGCGTGCCCGTCGCAGACATCTTTTCCTATGGACATCCTCAATGGCAGGAAGTGGAGTCCCTGTGATTCTCTGAGCAGTTTTCACCACTCGCTGCAGAGCCTTGCAACCAGCGACAGAGCAAACTGTCACACAGTTAATCAGGATGCTCTCGATCGCACAGTGATCACAGTGATCGCACAGTGAGATTGCTCAGGATGCCAGTGGACAGGTGGTTTTTCTTTAGTGTCCTTAGGAAGGAGAGGCGCTGGTGGGCCTTCTTGACCAGGCTTGAGGTGTTGGTCGACCAGGACAGGTTCTCGGAGATGTGGGTCCCCAGGAATACAAGGCACTTAACCTTAGGTTGCTCTAGCAAGGCACTTAACCTTAGGTTGCTCTAGGGGGGACTGGCCCTGATGTAGCTGATAGTTGATAAAATGTAAGTGGCTTTGAATAAAAGTGTCTGTTACTGTTAATCATGCTCACCTATGCTCATCAACGCTAAAAATCAACCATTTCCAGCTTAAGTGAAGTTACTGTGGCCTGCCTTGCACTCCTGAACCCAGGACCTGCAGAGGAGAGAGGAGAGAGGCAGGCAGATCTCCATATGAAACACTTTACCAGAGTGAGACAGCCATTCATTTCTTCCTCCTCCTTCCCAGTAATGAGGACATCTCTTTACAGTGTGTGTGTCAGCCAAATCCCTTCTTCCCTGAGGAGAGAGAGAGTGTGTGTGTGTGTGTGTGTGTGTGTGTGTGTGTGTGTGGACCAAATCCCTTCTCTGCAGTTCACTGTCAAAAGTAGTATTGAGGTTTTGTTGTTTCTTCCTATTTTGGTTAGTTGACTCAACTAAAGTGTCTAATTGTCCAAACAAAAAGAAATACTAAGTTTTCACTGCTTCAACACAGTGGAATGAACAATCATGTAGTTGTTTCCAATCATGTAGTTGTTTCCAATCATGTAGTTGTTTCCAATTTGCTTGTTGTCACAACTACTACCTGAGATGTGAGTTGCCTCTAGGGATTATGGGTAAATATTGCTTTGAACTTCTAATGGTTATTTTCTCCTGACTGTAAAGTATATTGACTTTTTTGCAAAAAGGGAAAAAAAATCAAGGTAGCTACTAGAGACATCCTGCTGCCAACAACAAGGCAATGATGACACAGGAACTCACTCAGAAATAAAACCAGTTTCACTGCAGCTCAGACTGAACACTTGACATAGCTGATTTAACTAATGTAGCTTTGTTGACACAACAAGACCTAATCCTACACTTTGTTAGCTTGAATAAGAAGGTTCATTAATAACAAATGAATTTTATTTTGCTGTTGACCCAAAACCCTAAGGTAGCAGTGTAACACAGGAGTCTCTGTAAGTTAATGGCATACACACATGTTTGTAGTGGTGTGGAGTGGATGAATCTCTCCAGCTTGGTTTGAGAGAGAGAGAGAGAGTGTGTGTGTGTGTGTGTGTGTGTGTGTGTGTGTGTCTGTCCTTGACACAGTGTGAGTCTAGTAGGATACAGCTTCTCTTTGAAGTGAAACACCACTGCATCACCACTAGTCTGACTAGTGAGCCCATACCCTGAAGGCATGGATGTACTGACCTCCACCTTTGCTGACAAAAAACTACAGTTCCCAGAATGCCCTGGTGGAATAGCACATGTGTTAGATGCCTTCAGGCAGTGCAGTGCACCCTTGGACATGATAGTCTATGGGCTGACCTGAATACCCAATACTGGCTTGTAGGGTCAGATAGAGGAAGACACTGGCTCTCAATCGACACACACACACACACACACACATACATACATACACACACACACATACATACACACACACACACACACACACACACACACACACACACACACACTGTGCACTACAGGCATGCCTGCTCAGTACCCTCTGTTCAGAGTCCAAATAGTGTTTCTGAAATGATGCCTCTGCCTTTATCCTGTTTCTCTTGTAATTGTAACATAAACCCCCTCCTGTTTTCTCTCCATCTCTCTATCCCTCCATCTCTCTATCCCCTCCCTTTAACATAAACCCCCTTCTGTCTTTCTCTCCATCTCTCTCTATCCCCTCTCTCTTTCTTCCTTCTTCCTCTTGCCATTTATCCCTTCTTCCTTCTCTCTCTGTCCCCCTCTATCTTTTCCCCTCCAGTCTGTCCCATTCTTCTAATCTGGTGAAGTCAGAGAAGTTGTTTTCTGTCCAGTTCTCTAGCACCGTCACGCATGCCTGCACACATGAGACACACACACACACACACACACACACACACACACACACACATACACACAGACTAGCCTGTTACTGAATCCACCCACATGCAGTGTGTGTGTGTGTGTTTGCATATGTGAATGCATATTTGTGTGTGTGTGTGTGTGTGTGTGTGAGAGAGACTGTGTTTGGAAAAAAAGTGTAATGCACATGCACTCGAGTGAATCAGGCAGAGTGAGTCAGTGGTCGTTGAGTACTTCAATCTATCACTTAGTGGTCTGGTCGTTGAGTACTTCAATCTATTAATTAGTGGTCTGGTCGTTGAGTACTTCAATCTATCAATTAGTGGCCTGGTCGTTGAGTACTTCAATCTATTAATTAGTGGTCTGGTCGTTGAGTATTTCAATCTATCAGTTACTGGTCTGGTCAGTGAGTACTTCTGTCTATCAGTTAGTGGTCTGGTCGTTGAGTATTTCAATCAATCAATTAGTGGTCTGGTCGTTGAGTACTTCAATCTATCAGTTACTGGTCTGGTCGTTGAGTACTTCAATCTATCAATTAGTGGTCTGGTCGTTGAGTACTTCAATCTATCAGTTACTGGTCTGGTCGTTGAGTACTTCAATCTATCAATTAGTGGTCTGGTCGTTGAGTATTTCAATCTATCAGTTACTGGTCTGGTCAGTGAGTACTTCTGTCTATCAGTTAGTGGTCTGGTCGTTGAGTATTTCAATCAATCAATTAGTGGTCTGGTCGTTGAGTACTTCAATCTATCAGTTACTGGTCTGGTCGTTGAGTACTTCAATCTATCAATTAGTGGTCTGGTCGTTGAGTACTTCAATCTATCAATTAGTGGTCTGGTCGTTGAGTATTTCAATTTATCAGTTACTGGTCTGGTCAGTGAGTACTTCTGTCTATCAGTTAGTGGTCTGGTCGTTGAGTATTTCAATCAATCAATTAGTGGTCTGGTCGTTGAGTACTTCAATCTATCAGTTACTGGTCTGGTCGTTGAGTACTTCAATCTATCAATTAGTGGTCTGGTCGTTGAGTACTTCAATCTATCAATTAGTGGTCTGGTCGTTGAGTACTTCAATCTATCAGTTACTGGTCTGGTCGTTGAGTACTTCAATCTATCAATTAGTGGTCTGGTCGTTGAGTATTTCAATCTATCAGTTACTGGTCTGGTCAGTGAGTACTTCTGTCTATCAGTTAGTGGTCTGGTCGTTGAGTATTTCAATCAATCAATTAGTGGTCTGGTCGTTGAGTACTTCAATCTATCAGTTACTGGTCTGGTCGTTGAGTACTTCAATCTATCAATTAGTGGTCTGGTCGTTGAGTATTTCAATCAATCAATTAGTGGTCTGGTCGTTGAGTACAATCTATCAATTAGTGGTCTGGTCGTTGAGTACTTCAATCTATCAATTAGTGGTCTGGTCGTTGAGTACTTCAATCTATCATAACACAGCCAACAACAAACAGCAAAAAATGCTTTCAAAATAAGTAGGTTCAGCTTTAAGTTTAGTTGTGTCTGTTATTTATGTTGTTATTGAACATGTGCAGAGAAGTTAGAATATCACAAGACCAATTATGTTCTTTCCTCCCTCTTTTCTATGACAAGATCCACAGTAAGCACCAAGACAAAAATACTGTGCAATATAGTGCACTTCATACACTGAACATGGACACAAACTCCATGGGCCTCCATACACCGGCTCTCCAGCTCTGACAGCTGAAGTCTGGAGCACTGCACTTCCAACATTTTATTCCATTGTTTTCAAAACAACCCCACACACCAGCACCCAACTCTGCCACCACCACCACTACCATCATCATCGCCCCCTGGTAACTAATATACAACCCCACACACCAGCACCCAACTCTGCCACCACCACTATCTGGTAATTCATATTTAAGTGTATTGTGTGTATTTGAGTTGAGTTTGATATGATCCATTGGTGATTCCACAGGCTACTATGCTATGTTTACTGCCTGCAGTGCATCGCCGGTGTGTGGAGGCAAACGAAATGGTCAAATGCAGAAGTGATCTGCAGTGACATTAGCTGTAATTTGGCCACTTTTCAAGGTGACAATTACAAGGTGACAATGAGTCCTGCACAAATTAAATCTGCACCTGACATAGGTGACCATCTACATGGGGTAGCCTAGCCTACTTAAAAAGATTTTTAAAATCTATGGCTCCCACTAGACTGTAGCTGCCGACTTATTTTTGTTTACACTAACATCCTATTCACCAATATGTGTGGTTTTGTTTACAAAGACATGAATAGGAACCAGCGGTGATCATTTTTGAAGAGTTATGTTGGCTGACAAGGTAATAAACTCAGTTTCATAAAGCCATCAGTTCATCAGTTAACCAACTAGGTTTCATTCAGCGAGGCACCAATGGTATCTTGTAGTAGCTGATCATTGAGGGAGGGAACTTTATTCAGTCACTTAACCATCAAAGTGACACCAAGACAACATAAAAACAACATAAAATCTTGCCTAATTTCCCTTTGGGAAAAATCCCACCCAAATAGCTTATATTAGCTCATAGCCCTCCTGACATAATGACTGTGTAGTCAAGGGGGGCGCTGCCTTCTTCAGAGGAGGATTTCTTTTCAAACAGACCAGTTCCCAAGAAAATGCCAGACAGCTGGAGACTTACCTTGGTTGCCCAGGTGACACAGTGGATATACTCAAGTCTTTTCCAGCAATTTGCAACCTTTCCTTAAGGCTTAACACAGCACTCCACGTATTGATCCAAAGAAACTTTGAGAATCAGGTTCTTTTGAGGCTAAACAGAGCATTCTGGTAGTTGGATAGGGTATGCTATTATATTCTTTCTGCTGTACACAAACACATGCTACTGATGTACACACCATCTCATACATAGTTCATACAGTTTTTGAAGGGTTCTATGGACAAGCATATTATTACATTGGCAAAATTACAATCTCTCTCTCTCTCCCACACACACACACACACATACACACACACACACACACAGTTTTGGATAGGACTCACATTACACATAAACCTCACATACTCCTACTGTGTATGCAGATGTACATTCTTATACTCTACTCTGTGCCATTTTCAAAACTTGAGGTGTTCCATTTTACTGCCCAGTTTTTGAAGGGATCTATAGGCAAGCATATCATCTTATAAGCGTAATTTCAACCTCTCTTCTCTCTCTCACACACACATACACAAACTTAGGCCTTATGTACCAAGAGTATACTTTAGTTTATCACGCCCAAGTTTTTGATGGGACTTTTACACATAAACCTCACATACTCCTACTGTGTATGCAAATGTACATTCTTACACTCTCCTACTCCCTGCCATTTTCAAAACTTGTAAAGTGTTGCTGTCTATACAGTACAGTGTTGCTGTCTATACAGTACAGTGTTGCTGTCTATACAGTACAGTTTGTGTTTCTTCTCATTACTGCTTGTTCTCTTTCGCTTAGTCCTACACTCAATAAAGGTTATATAGAGCTATATAGCTATATATAGAGCTATGCTATATGTGTTATATTATTTGTTATATAGAGCTATATATCTATATATAGAGCTATGCTATATGTGTTATATTATTTGTTATATAGAGCTATATAGCTATATATAGAGTTATGCTATATTTGTTATATTATTTGTTATATAGAGCTATATAGCTATATATAGAGCTATGCTATATGTGTTATATTATTTGTTATATAGAGCTATATAGCTATATATAGAGTTATGCTATATTTGTTATATTATTTGTTATATAGAGCTATATAGCTATATATAGAGCTATGCTATATGTGTTATATTATTTGTTATATAGAGCTATATAGCTATATATAGAGCTATGCTATATTTGTTATATTATTTGTTATATAGAGCTATATAGCTATATATAGAGCTATGCTATATGTGTTATATTATGTGTTATATAGAGCTATATAGCTATATATAGAGCTATGCTATATTTTTTGGCTTATGTGACTTGACTGGAGGATGTATTTCTCTCCTCCACACACAATGATGAGTACACTGCTTGCACAAACATAACAGTCTGTTCCTGCAACAGTGATGTTCTGGTAGTTTTGCAGGCCAGGGGATGTCTTTGGATTCAGTTTGAATTCCAGTACATTTTGAATACATATGCTTGAATTTGTTGTCTTTGACAGTAATATTAGTTATTTGTTTATGATTACACTGTGCCTTGGGCCCCATGTAGCACTAATCAGCTGTTAAATGAAGCTTCCATTTCTTACAGTCACATCAATTATATGATGACCAGCTAGTTTTTTATTATTAAGGTTACTTTATACTTTTATACTTTAAGTAGGTTTTAGAGCAAATACTTTTTCACTTTTACTTGAGTAAAGAAGTCAAGTTGATACTTCAACTTTTGCTTCAACACCAGTATCTATACTTCTACTTAAGTGACAAATGTGTGTAATTTTGACACCACTGGTTACAGCCTACAGACAACAGCATTAGTTATAGACAACAGCATTACTTACAGCCCATAACATTAGTTACAGACAATAACATTAACTACAGATAACAGTATTATTTATAGACAACAGTATTAGTTACAGACAATAACATTAACTACAGATAACAGTATTATTTACAGATAACAGTATTAGTTACAGACAATAACATTAACTACAGATAACAGTATTAGTTACAGACAATAACATTAATTACAGACAACAGTATTAGTTACAGACAGCAGTATTAGTTACAGACAATAACATTAATTACAGTCAACAGTATTAGTTATAGACAATAACATTAATTACAGTCAACAGTATTAGTTATAGACAATAACATTACATACATTCACTTATACATTCACTTATACATTCACTTATACATTCACTTATACATTTACTTATACATTCACTTATACATTCACTTATACATTTACTTATACATTCACTTATACATTCACTTATACATTCACTTATACATTCTATTTGGTACACTTGCATTTCAGTTGTCAATGTAAAACACACTTGTATTGTATGGAGGACAATGGAGAGAATTGTTTTCTTGGCCATCAGGTAAAATAGTGACATCATGTGAAAACTATGAATAGGCTGTTCTGCTGTCAGAATGGATCCTGTGGCCCAAAGACATGTTGACCTAATGGCCCTGAGAGAGAGCACCACAAATACAGAAGAACCTCTCTCTCTCCCTCTCTCACACACACACACACACACACACTCACAAATACAAACATAATGCAGTCTCATAAGTGTGTGTGTATTTGTGTGTGTGTGAGTGAGGGGAGGGGGGGGGGTTGGGGGTTGGCTGGGGTGTTTTTGAGAGTGCGTGGCAGAGGGATTTGCTTGGCTCTGGCCCTGTGTGTGTGTGTGTGTGTGTGTGTGTGTGTGTGTGTGTGTGTGTGTGTGCGTGCGTGTGTGTGTGTGTGTGTGGTGAGTGGTGACATAATGGCATGATTGTGTGCTGACCTAAGTAAGAAGGATAAACAAGAACACAACAGAACAGTTTCACAACAGTTTCAACAGAACACGCACACACACACACACACACACACATACACATATGCACACATACACATAGACACACACACATTCATTAGATTAGAATTAGACCTCTGCAGTCACACAGACACACACACACACACACACACAAACATACTTTAATACTTTTATTTGGGATTTTTGAAATATTGTGTAATTGATCTGCCAAGGTTAAAAACAGCCCATTTTCCTTGAAGTATTAAATCTGGATGCCTCCATGTTCTGTTCTCCAGTCTAGTCTCACCCACCTGAGCTTATTTATTTTGATTGAAACGCAGCCAATCTGAGCTCAAAGCAACCCAGACTGTCCAGTGTCTGCCTTTGTCCTGTGCGACTAGGACTCTCCACTGCCGTTTCAGTCGCTGTTGTTGGGCTGTTGGTTGTGGTTGTGATGTAAATCCATCCAGTATTTGGGGACTCAGACCAAACTACCTCCTAGACTGAAGGATGTCCCTGGTTGAATGTGTGGCCCTCCTTCTACACTTTCCTTTTACTCCTGAGTGGACTGCAACCAACACTATGGGAGGCCCGTGTCAGGACTCGCTCTCCATCATAGAGGACCTTCCATGACGCCCATGCCAGGAATGACTCCCCTATCCCTGAGGCTTTGTGACTGAGCCCCCCTCACAATGTCACACTGTCAAATGGACTCTTACTGTTACCCCCATGACCAATCTCTCTGAGTTTGAATCCTGATAACCATGGACTGACTACCATGTAATGTAAAGTGCGATAATACTCTGGAACTATTATGAACCTTAGCTACAACCAGAGGCAACTTGTAGTCTATCATGGTAACTACTGATTGTAATTTTTCTGCATGACCCCTGGCAGTTGGGTTAGCCCAGTGAGTCGTGGATCTGCCCAAGGTTTCTTCCTAGATTAACTGAACATAAGGGAGTTTTTCCTGCCCCTGTTGCTCTTGGGTGCTCCTTCTGTGAAGACAATGAGACAATACTATTGTAAAAGGCGCTGTATAAATTAAATTAAATTGAATTGAATTGAAGGTCTGGACATTGGCTGGTGAGATTCGATTGCTTGCTTGAGGTGTTTAAGTTTAAAAAGACTGGATCAGCCCCTGACTGATAGCCTTCTAGCTCTGCATTCACAATGCCTCCCTCTGTTTGCTGATTGGACAGTTTAACCCTCCTGTTGTGTTAGTTTCATGGTAACAACTTTGGTGTTCTGGTCAACACCATTTTTTAACTTGAGATAAAAGATATATATTATCAATGATTATCATCAGATTTTGTGATAGACCTGTTGTAGCTGTTGTGTACTAATTATGGCCTGTAGGCCTTACTAAAGGAAACCCATGTAATTCAGTGAGGGAGAGATTTTATTGCAAGCCCAAATAGGGAGTGAGGGGTGTGTGTGTGTAACACAAACACACTTACACTGTCCATCTGATCTGTAGGTAAGTCTGTATGTGCTTGACAACAATTTGTGTACATTTACTGAGGTCTCATCCATTCATTCTCTTATAATCTGGTCATTTTTGACCTGAACACCACAAGTGGAACAGTTGAATAAAACACCCAAACGAAACGATGAAAATTATAAAACAAAATTGTTATGCATACCTGTATTAACATTAACAAAGCATTAACAAAGTTATGGAATCTCATGACTATCCAAGTAGATTAGGTACATTTTTGAAAGGGAAATGTGATTTCGGTCACATTTGACCAGAACACAACAGTAGGGTTAAAATGCCTTCTGAGACAATAAGCTCAAGGGGATCAAATCCAGACTAGCACTGTAGGGAGATGATAATCCAGTGGAAGTGCTAGGAAGGCACGGCCAGGCTAGTCAACCTAAACCGCCTAAAGTTCTTAAAGTTCAGAATGGAGTTCAGACTGGATTATTTTATTTATGTTATCTTATTGAGGTCAGTGAGGATGCTTTGTGTTATGCGGAGGTTTGCGAAATGATGCCAGATTTTGGACTGTTCCCCTGATGGCATCTTCATCATGAGGGAGGACATGAGGGGATGAGTCAATGTCACACACACACGCACACACACACACACACACGCAAATGGTAAAATAACATTTTATCAGCAATCATAGACGTGACCTCATAATCCCCTCAGATGGAACATAAAAAGGGCAGTTAGAGCTCCGCCATGTCTACAGTGTGTGTGTGTGTGTGAAATAGAGGATGTATGTGAGTATGCGTGAGTGGATGTGTGTGTGTGTGTGTGTGTGTGTGCGCACACTGCAGCTGACATTAAAGAAGGGCTTATGAGATGTGAGTCAGGATCTCCATCAGACAAAGAGGCTGCCTTTCCCTTAACTCCCACCCCCTCCCCCAACACACACATACACACACACTCTTTCTCTCTCCCCTGTTTCTCTCACACTCTTTTGCTCTCCTCTTCTCTTCTATCTCTCTGTCCTCTATCCCTCTGTCTCTCTCGCTCTCTCCTCTATCTCTCTCTCTTTACCAAGGTGACCCAACACACACATACACAAATACACACACACACACACACACACACACATATATTCTGGTCCAGTTGATGGCATCCTATCAGGCCTTGGGCGACCTTGGATATGTTGTGTGTGTCTGCCTGTGTGTGTGTGTGTCTGTGTCTGTGTTTCTGTGTGTGTGTGTCAGGTTGTGGGTGTGTGTGTGTCTGTGTCTGTGTTTCTGTGTGTGTATGTGTGTGGGTTGTGGGTGTGTGTGTTTGATATTTCCTGTATGTACTAGTGCTTGTGTGTGTGAGGGTGTGTGCATGGATTGCCTTGGTGTTTGTGTCTAGGTGTGTGTATAGTGTGTGTAGTTGTGTGTGTGTGTGTGTGAGGTGTGTGTAAACATCAGCATGCATATACAGTACACCAACAATATCCTAGCAGACACACACACACACACACACACACACACATACCTACGCACGTATGCAAACAAACACACACACACACACACACACATACAAACACACACACACCTATGCACATATGCAGACAAACACACACGCATACACACAGAATTCTTTACCAAGAAAGCACAAAAGAGAACAAAATAGAGAATAAAAACAGCAACACTCCGATCACCTAACAAAGTGTGATGCGACCAAATTCTATTTGCTTCCATTTAGTTTTCATTTCTCTTCATTCATCCTCCATAATGGGGTGTATGTGGGTGAAGTGGAACCTCCATAATAGGGGGAACACTTGAGCTTCATCCCTGTTCACATACTTCCTGCTTACTTAATCCTTACTTACTACTTACTTGCTTACTTAATCCTTGGGATGTCAGGGGTTAAAAAAGAATGGGTGTGTCATTTTGGGTGTGTCATTTTGGGTGTGTCATTTTCATTTTCTGGGGGTGTGATCAAACTGACATAATTATGCACCTGTCTGTGCACCTGGGGCCCTGTTGAGTAAGTGGGCATTTCCTGTTTCTGCATTCATTTCCTGTTGTGATGCACTATTTACAACCTGCATTATTTTCACACCTATGAAGTAGTTCCAGTTTTTTTGGACGTATTACATCTGCATATCAATTCGCCCAACTCACTGTGAAGTTTAAATGAACTGTCATGTTAACACAGGGTTACAATCTAACAGCCTGACCAATGTTCACAGCACAGCAACTGTGTAACTTGTGATGGAGATGGATTTCAACTCTGTTGCACTGCATTTAGGAGTATGGGAAACAGTGATTCTACAAAAGCCAGGCAGGATAGAATGCTTGGGTATGATGCTATCATCAAAATGCTATGAAAACGTGTAAATTGTTAGCAAAACTACATAGTGCAGACGGTGGTTTAACTCCATGGTGTGTGTATATCAGTTAATATTGCACTTTATTAGGTGTAAAGGTCCCTTGCTCAGCATCACCACCTCAGACGTGCAATATTAACCAATATACGCAAGCCATTATCCCTTACGTAGATGACTGACAATATAACAAGTGCATTGTCATGTTGATTTCAAGCAAAAGCTTCAAATATCAGTTTGAGTGCTCTGTCCTATGTGGCAATGTCAGTTGATGACAGCATCAGTTGTAGTGTTTGGGGAAAGTCTGCATTCACAACATTGTTTTTCTGTTCATCCCCCTCCTCCTGCACTGGCTTAAGGACATCAATGATCTTTTCTGGTAGTGCTGCAATACAGCAGGCACAGTTGAGCAGTCTCATGGAAATGGAACTAATATTCTTCAACAAATATCATCTACAAATATTTGTGCCTCAGGTACCTTAATATACGGATTCACTTTGTTTAGACAAAGATTTACACTATGTGTGCCTCCTTTTCTGCTTATTCAGGCTAATGTAATCATTTAGATGTGCCCTAGATGTCCTGGTAGACTCACCACCACAAGTACTTATTGCTGGCGCTGAACCTGCTTACTGCTGCTCTGCTGCACCTAGTCCCTC
>JAIFZK010000065.1:905000-915000 GCA_027481765.1 Tenualosa thibaudeaui
CAGTCTCACAGCTGCCTCTGCTGGAGTAACACACACACTCACACATACAGTACATACACTCACACTCACAAACACACTCACACACATGCTCACACACCCATTAGTCAGGCTGGCTGCTGCTGTTGCTGCTGGGGTTAGGCTGGAGTGCCATCTGAGGGACAGAAAGTTCCGGAAGACTGAGTTTAGTAGACCTGACTTGGTAATCTCCTGGTCTTGTCTGTAAGACTGACAAGATCTGACTCTGACTCTAGTCAGGCTCAGTGTTCGTCTGGTCTGGTATGGGGGTGTGATACGACTCTGGATTCTTAGTCTTAGTCTGTCTGAGTGGAGTATTTAAAACTTTCTGACCAGACCAAATGCACACACACACATACACACACACATACTGCTCTTTGGATAAAACCCTCTGGCCAGACGAGAGGCAGAAGCTTGCCTGTCCACTGCATCAACAGGTACATGTAGAGACTCTCAGGTGTGTAAGATGCAGATGCACGCACTTAGACTCTCAGGTGTGTGAGACACAGAGGTACACATGAGATACACAGGTCATATGCAGGCCATATTTGTGTGTATGATGCTATGTTCCAATGTTGTGTAGCAGTGACTCTGACTCTGGTCCAGTGTTGAGTAGCAGTGACTCTGGTCCAGTGTTGAGTAGCAGTGAGTCTGATTCAGTGTTGAGTAGCAGTGAGTCTGATTCAGTGTTGAGTAGCAGTGACTCTGATTCAGTGTTGAGTAGCAGTGACTCTGATTCAGTGTTGAGTAGCAGTGACTCTGATCCAGTGTTGAGTAGCAGTGACTCTGATTCAGTGTTGAGTAGCAGTGACTCTGATCCAGTGTTGAGTAGCAGTGACTCTGATTCAGTGTTGAGTAGCAGTGACTCTGACTCTGGTCCAGTGTTGAGTAGCAGTGACTCTGGTCCAGTGTTGAGTAGCAGTGACTCTGATTCAGTGTTGAGTAGCAGTGACTCTGATCCAGTGTTGTGTAGCAGTGACTCTGACTCTGGTCCAGTGAAGAGACTCTCACTCTGGTCCGGTGTTGAGCAGCAGTGACTCTGATTCAGTGTTGAGTAGCAGTGACTCTGATTCAGTGTTGAGTAGCAGTGACTCTGATTCAGTGTTGAGTAGCAGTGACTCTGACTCTGGTGCAGTGGTGAGTAGCAGTGACTCTGATTCAGTGTTGAGTAGCAGTGACTCTGATTCAGTGTTGAGTAGCAGTGACTCTGATCCAGTGTTGAGTAGCAGTGACTCTGACTCTGGTCCAGTGTTGAGTAGCAGTGACTCTGATTCAGTGTTGAGTAGCAGTGACTCTGATTCAGTGTTGAGTAGCAGTGACTCTGATTCAGTGTTGAGTAGCAGTGACTCTGATTCAGTGTTGAGTAGCAGTGACTCTGATTCAGTGTTGAGTAGCAGTGACTGGTCTATGTGAATCATGAATGTCTCTTATAAATGTCTTCACAGTCCCTCAGTGTGTCATTCATTTTGGTTTCCTAGTGCTCCCCCATCTGCTGCTTTCATTAGAGCTACTACACACACACACACACACACACACACACACAGACACACACACACACACACAGACACACACACACACACACACACACAGACACACACACACATACACACACACACACACACACACACAGAAGTGTTTCTCTCCAGGGGAAGCTCGTCTCTTACTTTGTGCTGAGCTGCATTGTTCAGTGACCTCGATTTGCACCGCCACAGTACAGCGACAGCACACCCACCCCCCCTCCATTCTCTCTCTCTCTTTCTCCACCTCCTTCTATTTCTTGTCTACCTTTTTTTCTCTCTCTCTCTCTCTGTTTACATTTCTCTCTCTCTCTCCAGTTGTATATTCTTTTCTCTCTCTCTCTCTCTGTCTTTAGTTGTCTGTTCTCTCTCTCTCTGTCTTTAGTTGTCTGTTCTCTCTCTCTCTAGTTGTCTACTTGTTTTTCTCTATTTTTCCCTCTCTGTTATTCTCTCTTTCTCTCTTTGTCTCTGATCCTTTCTACCTTTTTGTGTGTGTATTTTACTATATAATGTGATTTAGTGTGTACATATTCTGACTATTACACTGTTTACTTGTGAATGAGTGTAGTCCATCTCACCTGTGGAAACATGGCTGGCCCAGGCATAGATCATTTTAGTGTTCTTATGCGTGAACATGTAATTAAGGTGCCTACCTTAACCAGAGTGGAGAAATGCAGTCTAGCAGTTCGTGGCCTAATTGGTCATGAAAACATTTTGTCAGCCTCTCGCAGGAATAATGCTGTGGTTCTGTTTTTGAGATCCAAGAATATGGCCAATTACCTAATGGGACACAAAATCGTGATTGATGAAGACTTTGTTACTGTTCTGCTGTTATCATCCCCTGCCAAAAAAAAATATTCTGTCAAATATGCCCCTGTTTATCAGATGAGATTTTGATTGAAAGTCTATGGCAAGTTGGTGTCACAGATTAAGAAAATCACACGTGCAGCTACCTCAGCACAACTGAAGCATGTCATATCTTTTCAATGTTCTGTTCATATGCTTCTTAAAGAACCTGAAATTGACATGACTGAAAACTGGCAGTTTTTATTATGCTTTTTTTATCACTTCAAAGTCTATAAAATGTTTTGGATGTGGTCAGGTTGGACATCTGTTGCGAGCATATCCACAAAAACAGCCTGATCCACAAAGCTAACATTAATCACGTTAACAGAGCTAACGTTAATCACGTTAACAGAGCTAACGTTAATCACGTTAACAGAGCTAACGTTAATCGCGTTAACAGAGCTAACGTTAATCGCGTTAACAGAGCTAACGTTAATCACATTAACAGAGCTATCGTTAATCACGTTAACAGAGCTAATGTTAATCAATCAGATGAAAGTAGCACAGACACTCCTGACCAAGATAGTGAAACAAAGGGAAACAATGACTCTCAAGCTCCACAGGGAGTCAATGACGAGCCTATTGATCATGATATTAATGGCCAAGGCCCCTCAGCGACCACTGAGGGTGATCTGCTGATTGACAGACAATCATGACAGTTCTCAAAATGGCGATGATTCACAGTGTGTACAGCGCTGCAACAATTCACAGGATACGCAGATTGGAGTCTGTTTTAGGTTCAAAGAAGGTGCAGTGCTCCATCCTTACACTGGCTTTTGCGTGAGCCTATCCTCAATGGGGCAAGACTTGATATAACTAATGGTTCAGTTTCTTTAGTGAAAAATAACTACATTAGCGGATACTTGTGGTGCTAACCTAAAGTATGTGGAAGGCATAGCAGCTCAAATAGGGTTGAAGTCTGTACGTATTGTCAGAGAGTTTCTAGAGTGTCTGAAGTCTGTTTTAACGTCAGGAGAAAGTAGTTTGCTAGAAGTTTGGGAATGGGTTAAGTCCAGACACTAGTGATCCTTTTCCAGGGTTATGTCTGGTTCCTAAATTAGATGAATGTGAGAGCTCCTTTTTATTGTCATCAGACCAAATTGTAATGGGTGTGATTGCAACTAAAGGGGTGAAGCTATGTACAAAATGTGCGTTAAAATACAAAATGGTTCATTTCAAGAACAGATACACCTTGGCGTAAGGCTTTAATGATAGATGGTGATATTAAACCAGAATGGAGAGCCTTGTACAAGCCGTCATTAACCAAAAGAATGGGAGATTAGCATTAGATTAGAGGGAGATTAGCAATGGAACTTTTTTTACGTGGAATTGTGGCAACCAATTTTCATGTTTTTTGTATTGTTTGAGGTTGTGTTCTCTTTTTGATTTTTTGGAGGGACTTGTTCATGGGTTAGGCGAATCATTTTCAAAGCAAATTTTTATACTTGGTTTTAAATATTGTAAGAGGAGTTCGAAAGCACAACTGATCAATTCAAAAAATAAAACAGAGCAGGACTACTGCAATGCTGTAGCTGTTCTTGTGAGACTTATAAAAGCAAGAATGCAAATTTCTAATTTAATTTCTATGAGTCCATTAATAATGTTGATGCTTTTGAGTGTATTTGGTGCTACAAAGTGACTGATGGAGAACTAGTCCTTGTGCATTGTGTATTATTATATTTATATTGATATTGATAATTTTTATTTATTTTGTTTATATTGAGATTTATATTTTTATTTATTTTGTTTATTATGATATTTTTATTTATTTTCATCTCCCCTTCATGGTTTGGTTGTGATTTTAAAGATGTAGTGGAATACATTTTTCTGTAAAATTCTAAAAATTCTCTCTCTAGTTGTCTGTTCTTCTCTGTCTCTCTCTCTCTCTCTCTTTTTCTCTCTCTCTCTCTTTCTATCTCTCTCTCTCTCTCTCTCTTTCTCTGTCTCTCATAAGTCCTCTTTCTACCCTCAATGCCTTTTTCCATTTATCTCTTTAATGTTCTACCTCCTCCTCCTTCCTTTCTCCCTCTCTTTATAGTTTTATGTCTGTCTGTCTTTCTCCCTCCCCCTGTCTCCCTCCCTGTCTCTCTCCCCCTGTCTCTCTCTCTCTGTCTCTGTGCATATGCTGAGTGAGTGGGCGGGGCCTGAGCGTGTGAGTGAGTGCTGAGTGAGTGGGCGGGGCCTGAGCGTGTGAGTGAGTGCTGAGTGAGTGGGCGGGGCCTGAGCGTGTGAGTGAGTGCTGAGTGAGTGGGCGGAGCCTGATCGTGTGAGTGAGTGCTGAGTGAGTGGGCGGAGCCTGAGTGAGGATCTCTGATCCTTTACTCTTTCTTTCTTTCTTTCTTTCTTTCTTTATCTTTTTCTTCTTTATGCTTATGGTCTTGTGAAGAGATTTGGATCTGATTTTAAATGTGATGGTGGAAGGGTTCAGTTATCCTATCTACCCTTCCTGTTGTTTCATGAAATGTTTTAGTTGTGGGCAAACTGCACATCTGGGGCGGGCTTGTCCTGATCAAATGCATGAGGCAGCTACCGGTAGACCTAATGGGTTGGGTAACATTAGCAAAGAGAATAGACCTACTGAAGTACAATCCCCTGAGAATAGACCTACTGAAGAAGTACAATCCCCTGAGAATAATTACTCCACTGATGGGGGGAGGTTGCAGAAGGGAACGGGGCCCCAGCCAGAGACCACCTCGCCTCCCAATAGCCCTGTACATTTGGCAGGAGAAGATGTACACTTAGCGCTGACGCCTCCCAAAATAGAGTATTAGATGCTGATCATTCTGATGATAATGAGGCTGAAGATGAAAAGTTCCAAATGGAGGCAGAGTAAGCAGGTCCAACTATTACAGTTCCTTCCAAAAAAGGAGACAAAGTCAGACTCATGAATCAACTAAAAACAAACTCAAACTCAACTCAAAGTGAAACTTGAATGAGTTGGAAAGCAAGTTTTAACATAAATGGGGTAAGAGACCCCTTGGAAAGGGGCTTTACAAACTGTTCAGTGTTGTTCTCTTGCAGGAGACACAAAGCAATACTGTGAATGTAGCTGACTGGGCTTTAGAGTGGGATGGGATGGGAAGTCACAACATTTCTGTTAGACTTTTAGAAAGAATTTTATTACTACTACTAGACGTTAGTCCAGCATATCCGGGAACTTGACCCTTGAGACACATCCACGCCTCGTTAAAGGGGAAAACAGACAGGTTTGATCAAACTTGACTTGAGACACATCCACGCCTCGTTAAAGGGGAAAACAGACAGGTTTGATCAAACTTGACTTGAGACACATCCACGCCTCGTTAAAGGGGAAAACAGACAGGTTTGATCAAACTTGACTTGAGACACATCCACGCCTCGTTAAAGGGGAAAACAGACAGGTTTGATCAAATAAGGGCAAATGAAGCAGCACCGGTATGATGATTGATGGATACAGGCTTATAAAACATCTTTAAGCAAACAGGAATAAAACGCCTGAGATAAGATCGCTGTGAGAGGGATTAGAGTGTAATCATTTAACTCATAGTTTTGCTGTTTCCAGGTTACAAACAGAAGTCACTGATGCCTGGAAGCTTCTGAGCCGCACAATTTTAAGAACTTGTGGGGGGCTGGGCCTTGATAAGTCACTTTCTGGAGTATGTTTAATGTGCAAAGGCAAGCCCCCCACCCCCACACACACACACACACACACACTTCCTTACACTCACTGGCTCCTACAAAAAACTGTGGTTGGCGGTGCAATTTCCTCATCCAATTTCCCTTCGCTCCAGAGGTTTCTTGACTCAAAGGTTGTAACATTGAATGATGTAGTAGACCTGGCAGGGTCGGCCTTTTTGGAATGTGAGGAGGTTTGCTGTCTCCATGGGGCTGAGGTCTCTTTGTGTGGCCTCACATCTTCTGGATAAGTGACGCACTCCATACACACTACATACACACTACATACACACTACATACACACTACATGCACACTACATACACACTACATACACACTACATGCACACTACATACACACTACATACACACTACATGCACACTACATGCACACTACATACACACTACATGCACACTACATGCACACTACATACACACTACATACACACTACATGCACACTACATACACACTACATACACACTACATACACACTACATACACACTACATACACACTACATACACACTACATGCACACTACATACACACTACATGCACACTACATACACACTACATACACACTACATGCACACTACATACACACTACATACACACTACATGCACACTACATACACACTACATGCACGGTGGATGAATCCATGTTTCTTGGGGCCTATTGCTGAGGAGTGGTGCATCCAGATGTGTTTGATGACTCCTGGGGAGCTTCAGCCTGCTTGGATGAGGTGCCAGCCTGCCTCTATCAGGCAGAAGCACAGTTGGATTGAGTGTTGCTACTGGGAAATAGTTGAATAGTGTAATAATCATGCTTGAGTGAAAGTGTTTAATGAGAAGTGTTTGTTGAGACCTGGCAGGCTTGACACACCCTGGTGCACTGTTATAACATGAAGGGTGAATGTAGTGGAGAACACATCTAATACAGTGGGGGGTCTGCAGTGGAGGCTCCTTCATGGGACGATTGCTGTTAAAGCCTTTGACTCTGTCTTACATTCAGCTGTTGGCCAAGACTGTCCTTTCTGTCTTCAGAAGGAAACTGTTTTTCATGCTGTTTCTGCACTGCACAAGGTTGTTGCCACTGTTTACAAGCTGGAAATGCTTGTTTAATTTCTCTCTTGGGTTCAGATATCAGAAAAAAGAGAAAATGAATGCAAACTGTTGAATTTTATTCTGGGGCTAAAATTGCTTTTTATGTCTGCAGAAAAAGCAACATTGGGAATCCACCTGGAAATTATGTATTAATTTTGTTTCCTGCTCTTGTCAATGCTAAAGTCCTGATTGATTGATTGATTTCCGTTTTATAATCTTGTGCTGAATCTAATCCCTTTGAAGCTGTGAGGTGCTGTAGATAGGCACTATGTACCGTCACTGATGACTAACTTGTACTTCACCTTCTGTAGTTTTTTTTTCTCCTCCCCAGTTAAATATTTTTTTTATTCTACCAAAGTGTAATTGTATGAATTTTTCAGTGTTTTTGTAGACCAATAAAGATCTTTCAAAGATTTATCTCAAAATCATATTCCTTGTATTCATAATTAGATTTGATGGTCCTATAACATTCTAGTTTGTTTAGGGGTTTTGTTTCTCTCTCTGTCTCTTTCTCTCTCTGCTGTTCTGCTGTGTACCTCTTCTTCTCCTTCTGGCTCATTAGTATCCTTCCATCCCTATGGCCTCATCTAACCCCTTCCATCCCATCTCCGCCTGTCTCAGCACCCCTGCGGCTTTGCTCCTGAGTGGGTCAGGGTGTGTGTGTATGTGTGTATGTGTGTGTATTCTCACACAACCTGAGGCCCTGATTAGTTCTACCCACTTTAACCATCAGTAGTCGACTTGAATCTTATACTCCATCAGTAGTATACTTTGTTGTAATCTCATACTCCATCAGTAGTATACTTTAATCTCATACTCCTTCAGTAGTAGACTTTAATCTCATACTCCATCAGTAGTAGACTTTAATCTCATACTCCATCAGTAGTATACTTTAATCTCATACTCCTTCAGTAGTAGACTTTAATCTCATACTCCTTCAGTAGTAGACTTTAATCTCATACTCCTTCAGTAGTATACTTTAATCTCATACTCCTTCAGTAGTAGACTTTAATCTCATACTCCTTCAGTAGTAGACTTTAATCTCATACTCCTTCAGTAGTAGACTTTAATCCCATACTCCTTTAGCAGTAGACTTTGTTTTAATCTCATACTCCTTTAGTAGCAGACTTTGCTGTAATCTTATACTCCTTTTTTAGTAGAAATTAATCTCATACTAGTTCAGTGGTCGACTTTAATCTCATACTCCTTCAGTGGTAGACTTTAGTCTCATACTAGTTCAGTGGTAGACTTTAATCTCATACTCCATCAGTAGTAGACTTTAATCTCATACTCAGGTGGCTCAGTCTATTATGATCCAGTATTGTGTGTGTGTGTGATGATGAACACTGTCCCAGTGTGTGTGTGTGTGTGTGATGAGCACTGTGTCCCAGTGTGTGTGTGTGTGTGTGTGAGAGAGATAAGCACTGTGTGTCCCAGTGCAGGTGTGTGTGTGTGTAATGAGAACTGTGAGTCCCAGTGCAGCAGTGTGTGTGATGAGCACTGTGTGTCCCAGTGTGTGTGTGTGTGTGTGAGAGAGAGATGAGCACTGTGTGTCCCAGTGCAGGTATGTGTGTGTGTGTGTGTGTGTGTGTGTGTGTGTGTGTGTGTGATGAGCACTGTCCCAGTGTGTGTGTGTGTGTGATGAGCACTGTGTGTCCCAGTGCAGGTATGTGTGTGTGTGTGTGTGTGTGTGTGTGTGTGTGTGTGTGTGTGTGTGATGAGCACTGTGTGTCATTGCTGTCATTAATAATGCAGGATGGCCCCTTTTTAGCAGCTGAGGTACAGATCAGTACTAGCAGTTTTTCACTACATAAATGTGTGTGTGTGTGTTTTGTGGGGGGGACCAACATCTCTTGTGTGTGTGTCTCAAGGCCTGTGCCAGGGAGTGATACATTTGTGTGGGACAAAGCAAATGTGACAAAGTAAACTAAAGCACAGATTTAACCAACTTAAACATTATCAATATACTCCTGACCCATCCTGCAAATTCATTGTAGAGGTGGATGCCTCAGACATTGGAATTTGGGGGGTCCTGTCTCAGAAGTCTCCTACAGACCTCTCTGTGCCTCCCATCCCCATAATTCATTTCAGCCTATCTTCCTGCCCAGGCTCCAAAAGCGTTAAGCGTCAGTGCCAATTCAGTGATCCGGGAATATCACATGCAGCTGAGACAGTTTTACCCACTAGGTGTTTGTTTGGGGCTGTGTCCTAGAGGATAGAGAGAAGGCTCCAGAAGGTGTTTGATTGGGGCTGTGTCCTGGAGGACAGAGAGAAGGGTCCAGAAGGTGTTTAATTGGAGATGTGTCCTGGAGGATAGAGAGAAGGGTCCAGAAGGTGTTTGTTTGGGGCTGTGTCCTGGAAGACAGAGAGAAGGCTCCAGAAGGTGTTTGATTGGGGCTGTGTCCTGGAGGATAGAGAGAAGGGTCCAGAAGGTGTTTGATTGGGGCTGTGTCCTGGAAGACAGAGAGAAGGCTCCAGAAGGTGTTTGTTTGGGGCTGTGTCCTGGAGGCTTTGAAGGGGGAACCCATTCCAAAGAACTGTCCCCAGATCTGTCTGCTCAGAGGTGCAGTGGGGTCATCTTGGTGTGTCATGCTGGGGTCAGGAGGACGATGTCTTGCCTCTGCCAACGCTTCTGGTGGCCCAAGATGGTGAATGATGTGCAGTCTTTCACTGCTGTCTGCTCTATCTGCACATGCACAGTAGCCTCTTGTCTTGGTTCCACACACAAACCAATTTGCAGACAGAGCGGGCTAACCGGGACTTGGAGCAAAAGTCCTGCGGTGTCTGTCCTCTCAAAGTCCAACTTCTTGGAGCAAGTCCTGCGGTGTCTGTCCTCTCAAAGTCCAACTTCTTGGAGCAAGTCCTGC
>JAIFZK010000065.1:922500-925000 GCA_027481765.1 Tenualosa thibaudeaui
GTTAGTATCTTAAAACAAGACGGCGCTGTGTTAGTTAGTATCTTCAAACAAGACGGCGCTGTGTTAGTTAGTATGTTGAAACAAGATGCCGTTGTGTTAGTATCTTAAAACAAGACGGTGCTGTGTTAGTTAGTAGCTTAAAACAAGACGGCACTGTGTTAGTATCTTAAAACAAGACGACGCTGTGTTAGTAGCTTAAAACAAGACGGCACTGTGTTAGTATCTTAAAACAAGACGGCACTGTGTTAGTATCTTAAAACAAGACAGTGCTGTGTTAGTATCTTAAAAAAGACGGCGCTGTGTTAGTAGCTTAAAACAAGACGGCACTGTGTTAGTATCTTAAAACAAGACAGTGCTGTGTTAGTTAGTATCTTAAAACAAGACGGTGCTGTGTTAGTTAGTAGCTTAAAACAAGACGGCACTGTGTTAGTATCTTAAAACAAGACGACGCTGTGTTAGTTAGTATCTTAAAACAAGACAGCATTGTGTTAGTATCTTAAAACAAGACGGCACTGTGTTAGTATCTTAAAACAAGACGGCACTGTGTTAGTATCTTAAAACAAGACGGCACTGTGTTAGTTAGTATCTTAAAACAAGACGGCGCTGTGTTAGTTAGTATCTTAAAACAACACGCCGCTGTGTTAGTTAGTATGTTAAAACAACACGCCGCTGTGTTAGTTAGTATCTTTAAAAAGACGGCGCTGTGTTAGTAGCTTAAAACAAGACGGTGCTGTGTTAGTTAGTATCTTTAAAAAGACGGCGCTGTGTTAGTAGCTTAAAACAAGACGGCACTGTGTTAGTATCTTAAAACAAGACGGCGCTGTGTTAGTATCTTAAAACAAGACGGCGCTGTGTTAGTTAGTATCTTCAAACAAGACGGCGCTGTGTTAGTTAGTATGTTGAAACAAGATGCCGTTGTGTTAGTATCTTAAAACAAGACGGTGCTGTGTTAGTTAGTAGCTTAAAACAAGACGGCACTGTGTTAGTATCTTAAAACAAGACAGCGCTGTGTTAGTATCTTAAAACAAGACGGAGCTGTGTTAGTATCTTAAAACAAGATGGCGCTGTGTTAGTATCTTAAAACAAGATGGCACTGTGTTAGTTAGTAGCTTGAAGCAAGACAGCGTTGTGTTAGCTAGTATCTTAAAACAAGACGGCGCTGTGTTAGTATCTTAAAACAAGACGGCACTGTGTTAGTTAGTAGCTTAAAGCAAGGCAACGTTGTGTTAGTAGTTTAAAACAAGACAGCACTGTTTTAGTAGCTTAAAACAACACAGCGCTGTGTTAGTTAATATCTTAAAACAAGACGCCGTTGTGTTAGTATCTTAAAACAAGACGGCGCTGTGTTAGTTAGTATCTTAAAACAAGACGGTGCTGTGTTAGTATCTCAAAACCAGACAGTGCTGTGTTAGTAATTTAAAACAAGACAGTGCTGTGTTAGTTAGTATCTTAAAACAAGACGGCGCTGTGTTAGTATCTTAAAACAAGACGCCGCTGTGTTAGTATCTTAAAACAAGACGGCGTTGTGTTAGTATCTTAAAGCAAGACAGCGTTGTGTTAGTTAGTATCTTAAAACAAGACAGTGCTGTGTTAGTTAGTATTTTAAAACAAGACGGTGCTGTGTTAGTATCTTAAAGCAAGACAGCGTTGTGTTAGTTAGTATCTTAAACAAGACAGCGCTGTGTTAGTTAGTGTTTTACTAAACAAGACGGTGCTGTGTTAGTATCTTAAAACAAGACGGAGCTGTGTTAGTATCTCAAAACAAGATGGTGCTGTGTTAGTTAGTAGCTTAAATTAAGACAGCATTGTGTTAGTTAGTATCTTAAAACAAGACGGCACTGTGTTAGTTAGAAGCTTGAAGCAGGACAATGTTGTGTTAGTTAGTATCTTAAAACAAGACGGCACTGTGTTAGTATCTTAAAACAAGACGGCGCTGTGTTAGTATTTTAAAACAAGACGGCGCTGTGTTACTATCTTAAAACAAGACGGCGTTGTGTTAGTTAGTAGCTTAAAACAAGACTGCGTTGTGTTAGTTAGTATCTTAAAACAAGATGGCACTGTGTTAGTATCTTAAAACAAGACAGCACTGTGTTAGTTAGTAGCTTAAAGCAAGACAGCGTTGTGTTAGTATCTTAAAACAAGACGCCGCTGTGTTAGTATCTTAAAACAAGACGGCACTGTGTTAGTTAGTACCTTAAAGCAAGACAGCGTTGTGTCAGTTAGTATCTTAAAACAAGACGGCACTGTTTTAGTTAGTAGCTTGAAGCAGGACAATGTTGTGTTAGTTAGTGTCTTAAAACAAGATGGCGATGTGTTAGTTATTAGCTTAAAGCAAGACAGCGTTGTGTTAGTTAGTATCTTAAAACAAGACGGCGCTGTGTTAGTATCTTAAAACAAGACGGCACTGTGTTAGTTAGTAGCTTAAAGCAAGACAGCATTGTGTTAGTTAGTATCTTAAAACAAGACGGCACTGTGTTAGTTAGAAGCTTGAAGCAGGACA
>JAIFZK010000065.1:935000-937500 GCA_027481765.1 Tenualosa thibaudeaui
CATGTTTGAAAAATCTATTCGAATATTGCGTGCATGTTTGAAAAATCTATTAGAATATTGCGTGCATGTTTGAAAAATCTATTTGAATATTGCGTGCATGTTTGAAAAATCTATTAGAATATTGCGTGCATGTTTGAAAAATCTATTAGAATATTGCGTGCATGTTTGAAAAATCTATTAGAATATTGCGTGCATGTTTGAAAAATCTATTAGAATATTGCGTGCATGTTTGAAAAATCTATTAGAATATTGCGTGCATGTTTGAAAAATCTATTAGAATATTGCGTGCATGTTTGAAAAATCTATTAGAATATTGCGTGCATGTTTGAAAAATCTATTAGAATATTGCGTGCATGTTTGAAAAATCTATTAGAATATTGCGTGCATGTTTGAAAAATCTATTAGAATATTGCGTGCATGTTTGCTCCAGAAAAGTTGTAATATCTTGTAGCTCATAAGAGCAGCTGGGAAAACCACTTTGACCGCAGGTAACACTGCAGTCGGACACATGGGTAGGTGATACTTTGACACATATTGCAGGTAACACTGCAGTCGGACACATGGGTAGGAGATACTTTGACACATATTGCAGGTAACACTGCAGTCGGACACTTTTTCGCTTGGTGACGGGAAGAAGTGGAAATGCCCAAATGCCCAAATGCCCAAATTCCAAATGCCCAGTTTTGCCAAATTCAAAACATCTCATGATATGCCTAGTAGCATACACCACATAATTAATGTCTTCTTAATCGATAAATCCAGGTCACATTTGCCCTCCATAATCATGTACACAAAGTGGCTAAAAGACACATGTTTCAGGAGTAGGGATTTACTAGATTTTGCAATTTTTTTGATTGCTGAAACAACTTTTCCATAACGAGATAAAGATTCTACCAAGACCTCATCCTTAATAAAAGGCGGGACGTTGGAAAGAATCTTAGAAAGATTCTTAGAAAATACTAGTTTCTTAAAAGTCCTTGACAAAGGAAGCACAGAGGTGAAAACGCCATCTATCTCAATTCCTCTTTCAGCTAATGAATCAAATCAAAGCGGCAGCCAGGCAGCCGATACAGTTTTATCATTTTACCATCAATAACAATTTCCCCGACTAGACTCCACTCCTCAGTCATGAGAGACCTGCAGCAGTCATGAGAGACCTGCAGCAGTCATGAGAGACCTGCAGCAGTCATGAGAGACCTGCAGCAGTCATGCCTTCACACAGGAGAGCAGACAGGAAGGAGAGAAAAAGAACACAACTGTGACACAAAACCAACAAGACAAAACAGCAGAAACAGAACATAGTGAACAAGCACTCATGTCATTGGCCACTCGCTCACAAACACTCCGCCCACTCACTCATGTCATTGGCCACTCGCTCACAAACACTCCGCCCACTCACTCATGTCATTGGCCACTCGCTCACAAACACTCACAACTAATTACAGAATAGGAACCTTAATTACAGAACATGAAGCAGGAACCTTAATTACAAAATGTTAAGCAGGAACCTTAATTACAGAATATGAAACAGTAACCTTAATTACAGGACATGAAGCAGGAACCTTAATTAGGTTAATTATCCAAGATGGCGTCGTGTGTAGACGCAGCGGCCTCACGCTCTCCCGACAATGCGTTGTTTTGTTCATCAAACAAGTGTTTGTCTGCAAGTTTTTTTCTGTCAGTCTACGTCAGAATATGTGTACAGTCGACAGGCTCTCTTACACATTCGGAGAAGCAATATCTCCAGAGTTTTAAACACGGAAACAAAGAATCCGCTAAGGGAACTCGGACTGCTAAGCTGGCATGCTAACTCACCGGACTCGCCTGCAACCCCTCCCCCTGAAAGGAGGCGTCGGAAGCGGTGTGCAAGGACGAGGAAGTGGGGCAAGCACGGAGGTGTCCGAGCTAGGCTAGGCTAGGCTAGAGGCTAGGCCAACTCGCCCAGCCATTCCATCTATCCTTCTGGCCAACGTATGATCACTGGACAACAAAATGGATGACATTCGACTCCTGAGAAACATGGCTTAACAACAACATTCCGGACTCGGCGATGCAACTGGAGCAGCTAGCATGCTACAGATCCGACAGGACTCTAGCAGACGGAGGGAAGACACGTGGCGGCGGCGGCTGCTCTGTAAGTCTGTTTTGAGACAAACGACTGGGACATGTTCAAGAAAGTAGCAACCAAAAACATCATAGATGTCGAAGAGTACACAGACACTGCAACTTCCTACATCACCAAATGCATCGATGACGTGACCCACATGAAGAGCGTCACCAGTCAAGCTAACCGGAAGCCATGGCTAACAGGGGACGTCCACAGGCTGCTGAGGGCCAGAGACAGGGCCTTCAAAGCCGGAGACGAATCAGGCCTGAGAACAGCAACAAGATAACCTCCCACTTCAAGGACAGCAAGGATGCACGTAGCCTATGGCAGGGCACCCAGGCCATTACAGACTACAAACCTGCACCACGAAGCTGTGAGAGCGACATCACTCTG